>BMAV01011114.1:8715-39464 GCA_019973955.1 Trichonephila inaurata madagascariensis
TAAAATTTGATCGTGTAGGATAAATTCGAAAACACGGTACTGCGCATAACCTAACATCGCAATTCGGACTGTAGAATCTTATTTCTCATCTTACTTTCTTCATTTTACTGTTTCCTTTTGAGTATCAAATAATACACTGGTGTGCACTGGATTAGTTTTCTTCTCCGTTGGGGGAATGGAGTAAACAAAGCGTCTTTCTGACAAACGTGAAGGGGTGGGGGGTGCTTATGAAAAGAACGTCTTCTTTTTACAGAAAGTGGTACTTTTATAAGTTTTAAGAACCATGAAAAGCACATGTGAAATAATTTGGGAAAGACCGATTGAACAGTGTAAATTTTCACAGCGCCCGAGCTACACTCGGGATATACCAGGAAAGCACATGTTGCCTACCCGAGCTCAGTTTGGGAAAGGCCGGGAAAGTTTAAAACAAATATGAAGAAAAATTCGAAACTGCAGCTGTAGTTTTCAGTGCATAATTAAGTGCTATTTATTCTGACAAAATTGTAATTATTATTTTAATTTTGTTTGCCTATAAATAGTAGGCAATTATTTTTTGTTAAAAAATTTAACTTGCTTTTTCGAATTCCACTGAGATTATCTTCGAAATTTGAAATAAAATATAAACTAACCCTTTTCAAAATTATGCATAAAAAGGGCTCCAAAACAGCCTATAATTTAGGAAATATTAACTGTATGATTGAGGTAAATGTATACATTGTAAGATAAGAAGAACCTTTGGAAATCGATGAATACTAACTATGAAAATATTTACTTGAATATTTTGAAATATTTAACTAATTACTTTTAACTTTTCTGTACTTATTAATTTATGAAAAAGAAATATCTTCGACTTCTGGGAAAGTTACAATAAAGTAGAATGCATATTTAACTATTATTCATAAAATGTTCAAATTGAATATTTTTAACAACTTAACTGGTTTGTTTGTTGTACTCAGTACGGGCTTTCTAAAGCTGGCCAAAACTGGTTTGCCCGTGCGCTGTATGGCCACTGATATTTTTTTCTTTCTATCTTTGATTTGAATATATTTTTAATACTTATTGTGAGATTATTAGTACTAGTGTTTTTATGAGATGCAATTTGTGCCCATGGTACTGAATTACTTCTCATCCGGGATTTTCTTTGTAGTGAAGGCGGGAAATTTTCATTGGAGGTAGGAATAAAAATTCTTAAAAATAATCCATAGAAAACAGGAATTGACAGAGCAATATGCAAATTGTTGCTTGAGAAGAAATAAAAATGGAAATACAATCCAATAAAGTCGATATTATATATATCTTTAAGGCATCCGACTACTTTCGGAACCGTGATTTTGCAAAAGTGTATAAATGGATAATATTTATGATATTTAGTGTCAGATTAGAAAATGTATATAAAATTGTTTTAAGAATAGCATTACAATTAAAAATTATTTAAATGCAATATTTTGACAAAAAATGAACATAGAATGACCCATTTTCAAAATATTCTCCTTTTGTGAAAAATGCTTCTATTATAATATTTTGCATGCATATAGCTCAGACCTCTGTACAGAGGCTCAACTAGAATTTTTGAAATATATAACTTAGAAGTGGGGTTATCCATGTTTTGCGACAACAGAGGGGAGCAATTTTAAGAAAAAAAACGCCGATAATTATTTCAATAGGTTGTAACTCTTAAAATAATGGAAAATTTTCAAAAAAAATAATTCAGACTCTCTGGAGAAGTCTTTATTTTATATAAGCAAAATGTTATTATTTTAGAAGCATTTCTTATAAATGGAGAACATTTTGAAAAAAGGTTATTCTAAGGTAATTTTTTGCCAAAATATTGTATTTAAATAATTTTTTTTTTCAAAATGTCCTTAAAACAATTTTATACATCTATTCTAATATAAGTGACACTAAATATCATGAAAATTATCTATTTTTGCGCTGTTTAAAAATCACGGTTCCGAACGTATTTGGATACCGTAACCCCATTGCAATGTAAGACTTAATAATACAACATGCTTCAAATTGTGTCTGCATATGATACACACACACACAAAATCCTCAACCGTTTGAAAAAGGGGCACGAACGATTTTTTTTTAAGTATGAAATAACTTCCTTTAAGATATATGAAACATTCTTCCTAGCATGAAAAATGTATTTTTAAAAAGCAAACATTTTGTTTTGGTTTCACAATTATAAACTGCGAAATGTGTGTGTAAACTTTAAATTTGAAAATTAAAATAAAATGCTTTCATTTAAGCATTCTGTGTGTTAAGTGTTAGGTTTAGTTATATGAAAAAAGTGTTTGTTCTTATGACCACACGATAGAAGTGATAACTTCAAGGATTAGTTCGGGAATAAAAGGATTTCAGGGTTTATTTCGGTGAACAAAAAACAAGGGGAGATCAGTATTGTCCTATAAAATTATTTATTCATATGTCTGTACTCATAAAGTAATATTTTTGTGCGAAATTTACAACCATATTTGTGAATTAATTGTAGTCTAAGAAGAAAACAATAGGTTGATGGTAGTTGAAATAAGTTATAAATACTTCAAGAGTTCAAAATTATATTTAATTATCTATAAATAACTCCCGTCAAGCGTTGTTCCGTACTTCCTCGTGCTTTCATTTGGATGATTTAACATAATTAAATTGAGTTTTGATTTTAAAAAATAAACTAAGGGTTTTGATTTGTCTTTTGAAAAATCTACTTTAAAATTCCCTCTTAAAATCATAGATAATTTGTTCAGAAGACCCGATGCGGCTTTGTGAATTTTGGTCATAATTTAACAATATTCAATTATATCCACGAATTAATCTAAGCAAAGGGATATTAAGATAGGTAGTTGATTGGGAAGAGAGGAATCTATTTAATCAGTAGATTTACATCACTTAATTTCTAGCTTTTACTAGATCTTTTGTCATAGTATGGCAGTTTTATACAAATATATTCGGCGCTGCTGCAAGGTAAGTCTTCTTAATTATATTTTGTTTTCTTGCATTTAAATTATTTAATGTAACTTTTTCTTAATACCTGTATACTTAATTTGGTTATTTCAAATTTTTAATTGTTTTAATTCTTTTTTTAGACACAAAGTACATTTATGTAATGTAATTAATAGAACTATTTCTTTATTGGGTTTTTTTATTCGCTTACAAAAATAGAATTTTATTTTTAAATTCACAGCAACATATTCCTAAAATAATTATACTATTTACTTAGTACTATAAAAAGTTGTCCTTTTTCTAAATTTTATGTTTAATTTTAGTGTAGAATTTTTCTCTCTATCTCTAAGCCTATTTTTAAAAAATATTACACGTTTCATTTTCATGCTTCAACTAGGATTAAAAAGAATCCCACATTCATTTTCGTAGAAAGACGTGGCAGGGGGGAAGGATCCCCACTTAGATCAAAGCTAGGAACTTTACTTTTACGGCGTATTGGTAGTGGGGGGGGGGACAAACTACCACGTTCATGTCGTTTAGGAGTGGCAGGGGTTGAGAAAACCGTCCCTCTTTTTTCTTTTAGGGATGTGTATGCCGTGGATGACCTTATCCGAGCACAGTTTCCGACTAAAGACGAAAAAAGCCGAATGAGCGCTACATACCCGAGCGTGACGTTCTTTCTCCAGCCAAACGCACCTATAGAAATTATCACTTCAAAAATGCTGCTTTTTTTTAAACACTTTAGGTAAAAAAAAATTACCGCTTAGGTGGTTTACGGATTCGTACATACTAAGGAATGTTAATCATTTTTTTCATGATTGGCTAAAATAACGTAATTTGATTATATAATTGTATGCGGGAATTGAGTTACATTTTAAATATGACACTTAAAACTTGCAAGATTTTTCGAAAATTTAAGAGATTTTGATGGTATGAAATTTTGTAAGCCAGCTATGGTAAAAAATGTGTGTGGGAGAATTTAGGCTTTTCTACAAAATACTTTATACTGATGGTAGAATTAAAATTATCCAAAGGGCTCAATTCATGGCGGTCACATGATAAAGACGAACACGTGTTCTCAATTGAATTCAAAACAGACATTAAGCAAATCGTACTTGTTCTACTTGTAATACTTAAAATTTTATAATGGGTAAAGACATTTAAATGCTATGAAGAAACATTTGTTCAAAATGATTTTAATATAACACAATATATATTATTCATGTAATTTTTAAAACAAGGCTTTTTGCATATTATTGTTGTTGACAAATTTGTATTTTTCTAGAGAAAGTTTTTGAAAAGATCAAAAGTTTGTAACAACACGCCACGTGAGTTTTTGAACTGATTGGCTAAAAACACCTGGTTATCCCTATAATGCGATTATGACGTCACATGAATTGAGCCCATGGTAAAAATTGGGCAAACTCAAAATTCCCATTGAATAAGAAATCGAAGAAATTTTTATATGGAGGAAAAGTCATGCAATATAATAGAGAAAGAAGTTATAAATAATGCAAGGTAAAGTAATGCATTTAGGCTCACGAATGTGTGAGATGTATAATAACACTCGAAAATTTATGCACCGATACATTGATGTTACAAAGCAGATTTTTTCAACAGAAAGACATGCTCGATATGTTGATATAACAGAGATATGAGCCTTTATTGGGCTGTTATACATAATAGAAATGCACAATGGTGGTCGGCAACCTTAGAAGATTTATGAACCACACTGATCGAGGGGGAGATCGAAATTCTCTGGCTCTCAATGAATTCAAAACGATTTCAATATATCTTGCACTGCATAAGGTTTGATAATATAAACTCTAGGATGGAAAGGAAATTAAATGACCATCCAGTTCATGTTCATGGTATTTTTGAAAAATTCATTCATAACTGTAAGGAATGTTAGACTATTGGGTAGTTTGAAACTGCATGAAAACACTTGAGATTTTTAGATGAAGATGTTGTTTTAAGCAATTTATAGTAAATCAAATATGCCAGAAAATATTTGCATTAGTGGATGCAAAGATATTTTACACTTACCATCTAAAAATCAACCCAGGTTTTCGCGTCCCGAAAGCCACGGGTGTAAGTGGATTCAGAGAAGGAGCAGATATTATCTTAAAAATAGTTCTTTTTCTCTATCTTTAATACTTTACGAAATATACAGTTTTATAACTTAACTCTGGGAGCAATCCAACATCCTAACACTCAATCGGATGTACAAGATTATTTAAAATCTCTTAGCTCCAGACGGAGCTCCTCGTGACAATCCTTCTCAAATCCTGATAGCTCGGTCAGCTCCAACGTTATTTGCTTCCACAATTCTTGGTGGATTCATCGTCAACTTTTAATCTCAAGAGGTTCGACCACCCAATCACTGTTCCTTTTTTCTAATTCTTGGATTTTACGCTTAACGATCAACGATTGATTACTAAATTCCCATACTCAACAACAGGGTTTAAATAGTAGTTACATTTGCATACAATCAAGTCATCTCAATGTAAAGCGGTTTTTAAACTAAAATCACAATTAAATTTAAAGAATAAGTTCCCCAAGATTATTAGTAGAAAAATCTGCATATGGGGAGATGTGTAATCAAACTAAACTTTCAGTCCAAGCTACGTGACATCTCATAGCTTAGTACACATCCTGACTACGAGACACATCGTAGTTGGCTGTCAATGGGTTACATTGATATATCTCATTATATCTTAAATATTACTTTACGACATGTGTAAAATACATAGATAACTAATACAGTCAAGTTGTGAACACTGCACTTTACATCAATACTTTGGATATAGCATTACGTTTTCATGTCCTATCTCACCAATAAAATGATTAAATCATCTTCAAACGTAAATATGAGGTAATGCATCAGCGAGATGACGTGAGCCTATGGATGGAACTTTTTGAAAAACGCCTAGCTGTGGGTTATTAAGGGTTGGGTGTATAAAAAATGAACAAGATCAAACTCTATTATGTAAAATTTGAGGAAAATTCGATGAGGCAAAGAATAACATTTAAAATATTATTTTTTCTTCAATGATGTTTTCAGCTGTATACATTTCTTTCTTTCTTTTCTTTTTTCTTTTTTTTTTTACTTTTTACTTTTACATAGCCATTTTCTTTTAAGGATAGTAAATCTAAATGTTTTCTTTTACACTGAAATGATTTAAACTCATTATTTTTTATTTTAATAGAAATAAAAAATACGTTCATTTTATTTCATCTCTTATCTACCACATTAATAACGCTAAAGCGAATTTCATTTCCTTTCATTCAGCATTTATCAATAATTAAAACAATACCATTTTATTCTCATCTAGAGTATAACATTTGCATACTTTCGAGCGCAAATTAAACAAAAGAACAGGATGTACGTTCATGTAAACACGCCATCCTATTTTCTGCAACCGAGATGTCTTAAGTTCAGATAAACCTGTCCTCGCCTTTGATTGAAATCATTAACATAAGCAATTACCAACGCTTTTATTCACAAACCTAGAACATACGTGATTTAATAACTAGGGCTTAAATTCATTGCTGTGTTTTCCTCTCTAAGTATTACGAGCTCAGAAATTAATTTAGGCGTGTAATTAAAGCCCAGAGAGCCTAATTACTGCAGTAACTAGAAAGTGACACTCTTTTCAAAGGTTCGGGCCGCCATGTTAGTCTTAGCTTTCGCGCACTCTGTGGGAACAAAGAGCATTTTCCCGCCATTAATAATGAGTTTACTGAAGGGGAAACGATGCGACATTTAAAGGCGACTTCCGTTCGGAGTTTATCATTTTTACTCTTCTCGCGTAAGTGGAGTTGAAATTATTCTCGTTCAATTGGTATCGGGTAAGTTTTGAAAGAGGGAGCAAAACTTTTATCGTTCTCGGATGAATTAACGCGTTATCATACTTTAAAAAAAATAAATGGCAATTTTCTCGGAGAGTGATAGTTGAGGGTTTGGGAAAAGAAAAAAACTTGGATATAAATTTCGGCTCATCGAAAATTTTTAACATCTAAAATGATAGTTGTTTTAAATGCAAAGTTTGTGAAAAGAGAGCGCAGTATTTCTTTCTATATTTATATGTAGAATTTAAATTTCCACAAAGTTGCCTCTTTCACAGCATTTGCTTTCTGAAATGAAGGAAATGCAATTGTTATACAGCGGTGAATCAAGCTAATATCAGTGTTGACTTAATGTACTTAATCCATTATTTTAACAACGCATTTAACTTAAATTAATTGAGAATGAAAATTTCGAAACATATAGAAAGCGAAAAATAAAATAATACAATTTATACTAGAGTGGATCACACTTACATGGAATATAAATAGTCTAAACTTACCTATGTAGAAAAGATGATATTTGGTATGGTGGTGACCAGAATATATATAAATCATTTTAAAAAATAACTTAAATTTAAATAATGCCATAATTAGGTTAAATGTAAACAAGCAATATATTTTTTTTTTTAAAGTCTATTCCTACTTAAGTCAACAAAGAAAAAATTTAGTTTATTTACTTTTTAGCAAATAATTACAATGAATATAAATATGTACATACATATGACATTATTAAGTGGCAAAATAGAAAGCGATTTTCCTTTCTATCTATGATGTTGGACTACAATTTTTGTTTGTCACTATTCATTCATAAATCACATTCTCAGAAATGAGGCTAATAGGATTCGAACCCACGACCTTTGAAATAGAATTTTAAGGCGGTATCCATTGTACTATCGGGATACAACGAGCGATTTTCATTTTTATATTTGGTGTTGGACTATTATTTTTGTTTATTACAATTTATTCATTAGCTAAATTTAATTAATACATTAATGTTTAAAAAAACTGTATTGACATCTTATGCCCTCCACTACAGGTTTTAAAAAATGTATTTGGACTTGAATGGATTGTATAAAAAGTATTTTATCCAAAACTGAAAATTTGATCAAGATATATATATATATATATATATATATATATAGGGAGAGTGTGAACTAATAATAGAGGAATTGAAAACAATGGAACACATATATTATTTTTTTAAGTTAGGTTAGTTTAGATAAATATATATATAAATTACTTTTCTACAATATAAAGAACCAAAAGATATGATTATTGATAAGTCAGTACTGTGTGTGTGTGGATATTGAAATTAAAATTTACTATATTTAATAACTCTATCTCTCTCAACTATCTATCTCTCTTCCAATCAGTTTAATTGAGGCATTTTTTCTTGTGTTCCTCCTTATTGTGTACAGTGATTTTGGCTGAAGGTCCTTTTTAAAAACTAAATACTAAAGAAGCTGTTAAATGTATACCTGTAACTATATTTAGTTGGTAGCCTCTTATCGCAATAAATGTTACAAACACATTAATACCTTTTTTTGATAATAAAAACTACTCTTTGACTTTCTGTCATAAAAAGCTCAAATATTTAAACTCTCTACTTTTAGTGTCGGTACTTGATATAAATTTTCATTTTTTTAAATTTTATTTCTCCCTTTGTCTGTATAACGAAGAACATCTTTTCCACATAAGTTTAAGTTATGAAAAAAAAAAAAAAAAATCGATATACCCTATTCCGAATGCATACCATATAAGTTTGTTTCTTTACGCACACATTCATAGTTTGAGGGAAAATTAAAACTGTTGTATTCAGTATTATTATTTTTGAAACTACTAGAGCGCTCATCACTCAGCTGTTCATTTGGGAACTGCACATGTGAGTTAGAGAAATATCATGTTGAACATATCGTTGACCCATACAGACTTGTATTTCTATTTGTAGCTTAGCTTTCAATTAAATTTATGGTACTTAAGTACATAATAATTATCTTTTAATACAAACATATGCACACAATCATGCACACCCATATATATAAAGCAGCTTCTTAGCAGTTTTGGGAAATAGATGTACATATATCCATGTATTTAAAAAAATCAATGAAACAAAAACACTTGTAAGAGCTTAATGAAATTTAATACAAATTTTCAAAGCTTTTGTAAAAACAAAACCTTTAATTGAGTTTTTGAAAAAAATCTGATATTTCTCTTTGGATTGTCCTTGTTAGCTGAAATTGTCAACCAATTGTTCAAGGCCGTCCTTTTTGTTACTAATTTCACTATTAGAATGTGCGTCTAAATGCCTTTTTAGGATGTTCCTCATTTCGGATGACGTGGAAATAGGAGCTGCATTATTCGTTTCCTTTTCGTCGTCGGAATTTGCATCAATCATGTTTTTGAGCTTTGAACAAACTCCAAAATGTCTTTGACTAGCATATATAATTGGTGCTGTATACATATTATTATCATCTACTGTAACCATTTATTCAGATGATGCAGTAGGGCAGTCCCGTAATGCAGAAATTTTCTCAAACATTTCGTTAAGTGTCTGGTGTTTTCCGTAATTTGTTAATTACCAGAAGGGAAATCTTTTCATGTTATAAAATACATAGCAGTTTCTTGGAACAGCTGTATTTTGTAGAGTTAAACGCTATTTCGTCTTAAATGTTTTCTCTTTAAATGTGTTTCACTGTAGCTATAATTTTTATTTTCTAAGAACATACCATAGTATCTCTTATTTCATAGGTTCCCAACCGTTTTTGAACTGGCATCGCCCCCCCCCTTTCTAGTGAATATTTCGATACCACTCCCTCCCACTCAAGGGAAATAAGAGCATACATATTTAATGGTGAAAACTATTACTGATAGAGCATATTTTTTTTAATTCAATTTTTTTTTCTAGGGCCTCCAATTTTTTTTTTTATTTGCTAATCTGAAATAGCTATTGCCACAAGTATATTTAAATTTGTAATATTAAATACTTTAGTTTTAGATAGGATATTGATGGAATTGAAAGACAATTGAATTTCTTCTTTATTTAAAAAGAGTGGAATAAAAAATTTAGCTTGCCTATTATAAAGACACTTTTGAAAGAAGGTTTGATGATATGAAGTAATTCACAATAAACTATTGCTTTCAAAATAATAATAAAAAAAAAATTACAGTTTCATGTCTTTAAAACAGTGATTCCCAAATTAGTCTATATCGACATCCAGGGGTCTATGACGAGCAGCAAAAGGTCAACGTTAGTGAAAGAACAAATTAGGAGTCTACCATAGTGGGCCTCATTAAACAAGATCGTGATTTTAATTTTAAAAGAAAATTTATTCAAGTGGAAATCAGATTTATCTGTTTAACAGATTTATTTACGAAATTTAATGACGTTAACTTGCAGATACAAAGCGACAAAGTAGTTCTTTTTTGAAACAAAGGTAATAATTTCAGCGTTTCTTGCCAGAACTAAGCTATTGGAGTATAATATTGGACGGCGCGAAATTTCCCAATTTGTCACAGACAATATACCAGGAAATTGACGTTTAAACATACTTTCACTACTTAAATGTAGTTTATTCAGATTTTTAAACTAAGCTTGAGAATTCTTTGATTATGATAATACTATCATAGGCAATGAACTCATATGGTCATAATAAAAAAAACACGAATGGCAAATTACTAGAGGAACTGATAGGAATAGGCACTAACAAAGATCTTAAAGCTTAGTTTAGAAATGGATGACAGCTATTCTGGCTTTAAAAAGATATACCTGTTATTTATCCAGAATTATGGAATACATTCAGAAAGATTTTAATTGCTTTTTCAAAGGAGGAGTTTCAGCGTGGTTGCTAATTTTCAAAACAATAAAAGAAAGAGAAAAAAATCTGGACACAGTACTTACCAAGGAAATTTAGGGTTATATGTGACAACATTGATGCCAAATGTTGAAACTATATTATTGTCGCCTCAGAATCATCCCTCCCATTAAAAGACTTCCTTTGTTGCTCAGTTATTTTGTGTATTAATTAACTTTTAATTTAATTAATTAATATGTGTTTCTTATAAGCTTTAAACACACTATACTTCCCTACAGCTAAAAATGTAAATTTTTTAAAGAAAGTAGCTCTGTACCAGCTGTCGAAAAGACATTAAAGCTTATAAATTTGCAAAAATTCAATATAAGGTAAGTAGGGGTCTACCCATAACTGAAAAACATGGTAAGGGGTCTATGAGACAAAAAGTTAGGGAACCTCTGCTTTAAAGAATTTCAAGTTAACTCTTGCTTAACATATTTAATTATATTTCTTGGATAATATACGTAATGAAATGCAGTGGACGAAACATTTTTCTTACTAATCACAGACAAAGACAACAGATTCACTACAGAAATTAGAATTTACTATATCATTCAATTTAATATAGATCTAAATAGAATGTAATCTTTAAGTTTTTCATCCATTTCCCGAACTGCCTAAATATGAGAATTTTCGTACACGTTATAGAAATTATTTAAATTCATAAAATCAACATAAGGTAACTAATATTAAAGTTTACTTTTGTTAATATACTGCCAGCGTGTGTTCTTAAGTCTTTTTTCGACTATATTTGGTTAATCTGTCGTGACTCACCGTACCATCTCAATGCCCCCTATTTTTATCTGGGGCTTTTACTGCCCCCCTGACAGCCTCAAACTCCCACGTTTAGAACCTGTGTCTTATTTCATAACGCTGCTCAAAAGAAATACAAAAGACGAAAAATGAAATAGATCACTTCTTCAAAATACTACGTTTGAAGTTCATGCACATGAACAAAATTAAGTTTCAAAAAGAGCTCCATTTTTCAATTTTAATCTTTCATTCAACATACATTAAAAAAAGACTTATGAAATATTCTGGAATGCTCTTACTTTCATCTAAGACGTTTTATCTTTCAAGTTGCTTTTTCTAAACAGAAAGTATCATAAGTAAGATGTGGATAAAAGAAAAAAAATAGGGTTTTAGTTAGCTGTACAGCGCATGCTAAATTCGTCATTGTTTTTAGTGTAAAAGGAGAGAGCCGAAAGCTAGCTTAGAGCCACTTCTACTATTTGCCTCGTTAAACCTAGTGCCTTTGGCAGCCTTTTTATTTCTATTTTTGATACTTTTTTTACGCGTTCTTTTTTTTACTCTTATCTTTTTATATTTACTACTTCAGAGGAAGGAAGGAAGGAGAATTCTATTCCAAGTTCGAAATTTCAAAAATCTCTGCGAAAATTAAGAAAGGACTCACGTCAGCGAAAATAACTTTCATCCACTTGTAGTTCCAAAGGTTCAATATTAAAGTGAAAACTCGACTTAACTGAGCTACTATTTATTTCACTTTGCAAATGTGTCTTTCTTGAAGCTGAAAACGAAATAATTTTAATGTTTTATTGACACGAATGAAGGCGTTCCACAACATATATTCTTTTCTTCTTTAAGAAAATGCCATGTTTTTAATAAATATTTTTACTTATGTTAAATTAAAACTGCATGTTATTAAAATATTATGCATTGTATATATACAAGTTTACTTATAATTCATTTGTAAAGAACTGAGAAACTATGTGTGTGTGTAAGTCAGTGCTTCTCAAAGTTTCAATATTCAATCATAATTTTCATCGCACCCCCCTCATACAATAACAATGTATTGAATTTAATAATACTATACATTGATGCTAAAACTATGATAACGTTAACATTTTAAGTACAATCGGCGTATATAAACGTATCGCTCAGCCAAAGCGTTAATTTCCCCGGACATATGCATACATCTTTCCGAAGTACGATCTTTTCTGTGCTCTACAACATTATTGCTATCTATAACATTATTCGTAAAGCTTTCGAATGCAATTATAGAAACTTGACAGTGTTTCCGAAGGATTTACTTATTTCAGGTTATTTGCTTTTTTTCCTTCCCCCTCTCCCAATACATCACATCTGCACGCCTATGCGGGAAAACAGTTGGCATTGGGAAGAGAATCGCGTAACTTTTAATCCACAGTTAAGGGTTTTCTTATAAACCGTTCAAATAACCATGAAAAGTTCTAATTTTTGTACATAATTTTATATATGAAAAGCCCATGGGGTTGCTAGTAATTATTAAATTTATTCTTAACTTAATATTGTTAAATTAATTACCTAATATATTTTGTAGCACTGATACATTTATAAGTGTAATACATCAGTGTAAATGTGCATTTTATATTTATTATATCCCAACATATTTTATATGTTTACTTTCAATAAATTAATAATTTGTTTGTAAGTAATCTTTTGTTTTCGACTTTTCAATATGCTCGCTCCCCCTTCGTAAAGTTGTGACACCCCCTAAAGGGGGCGCGCCCCACAGCTTGAGAAACACTGGTGTAAGTTTTATTTACCTACTTTATAGGTATTTTAGCCAACCACATACGGTATAGTGGTTAGTGACGCTGACTGCTGCACCGTGATGCCTGGGTTCGAATTCTAGAGAAGGCATGAATGTTTGTAAACGTATTATGACTTCGCTGCAGGGGGGTACTCTAAATAGCTGTCTAGCTGCATGTCCTCCCGTGAGGTTGGTGGAAGGGGAAGGGAGGTGGGAGACGACTGATCATCTCCAAGGCATTTTCCCTCAAAATTAGAGTGAAATCGAGTCAAATCGCACTGTCCCCTGTATGATGTTGAAAGCTAATGGGAACGACAGGAGTAAATTAAGCCCTTTGTAGTGATGAATTTCGTGGGCCTTGGTCTGATTTACTGTGAATCAGAAGGCATAATGTGTAGCGGGTACTATGTGGGTTCGTCTACTAATCCTCTTGGGAAACTATTCCTTAACAGTGATTTTTTCCTCAGAGATGACTTGATTTTATGCAAATGTAACTACTATTTAAACCCTGACGTTGGGTATGTGAGGTTAATGGTTAATCGTTGATCGTTAATCGCGGGAAATCTAAGAATAATAGAAGGTGAAATGTGGCTGAGAGGTCATGCATTCTGGAATTAATATTCGTCGTAGAATCCACTAGGAGTTGGGAAAATAAACAACATTGGAGCTGACCCAGCTATCGGGGTTCGAGAAGGATCGGTATAAGAAGCTCCGACTGAAGAACAGTGATTTTCAATAATCTTATACATCAAAATATGTGTTAGGATTTCAGATTGCTCTCAGAGTTAACCCTTTAAAGGTACACAGCTAAAATACAATTTTCTGTGATAAGTACTTGATAAATGTAATATTCTCATCCTCTATAAACATTATTTAGTTACAAAAATAATATCTAATCGTAGGTTTTTCCTGGGTGGTGACTAGAAGTTATAGCCACTGGTCATTTAGGACATTTAACTTACTTTTCAGGACAGAAATAATGAATCATTTTACAATTAACTTTTTATGAAAAATTAATATTTATATAATAACTATTTCAATAACAATTAAATACAAAGTATAAGTGTAATTTAATAATAATAGAATAATTGTACAACATAGAATACTTACTTAGAAAATATATAGAATGCTTAGAATATACATTGAACTTGATATATATCCACATTTTATATTCATATAATTTTAGTATGAAAATAGAAATAAAGAAGTAATAAAGAATAAGATAATAAATAAAGAATTTAGTATGAAGTTTGAAATAAAGAAATATTTTTGAGAATTTAAATTAGTTATTTCCCAAACTTAATGAACTATTTACTGTGGAATTTAATAATATTCAAACGTTTTCTTTGAGCAGGGAAGCTGTAATGAAAGATTTTCGAATCTGAGAATCTTGTACCCCATATTGTAAATAACGTTTGTTTATATTTCCCACCCCTAACATTCTCACGTGATTCTAAATGCTCTTTCTCGAGTACAGGAAAAGCGAAAGTTTCTTGTTCATTTTTTTTGTTCTAGGTGGGCAGTGGATAGAGCCTCTATCCACATATTAAAGGTTACGAAAAACCAAAAATAGAACATTTTTTTTAAAATTGTACAATTGCTTAATTCATTTAGGTGAGAGAAAAGTATACTTAAGACATGTCGAAATTTTTTTTCAAATATCAGAAATTCTACTTATATTAATCAAAATACAATTTGCAGATTTACACCGAGAAAAATTGTTTTTAACTACCCATCACAAGACATGAAATGCAAAAAAAAAAAAAAAGTATCGTGCTGCCATCCGTATTAATTTTTATGCGTTTTAGCTTCAATTAATGCATATAATGCATATAGATAGACTAAATATCCAATACCCGCTTTGAGAAAAAATTTTTAATATGTGGCTAGACGTATTAGCCACTGCCAGCAAAAGGGTTAAGCCATAGAGTTTTATAACATTCATGAAGTGCTAAAGATTGAACAAAAGTAGCCAGCCATTTTTAAGATTATATCTGCTTCTTCTCCGAACTCTCTTACACCCGCGACCGTGGGGCAGCGACAAAGTAACAACAAAGATATTCTGTGCGTGAAAACCTTGGTCGCATGGCATCAGTTCCTGCTCCTTTCCACCCGACGACAGCATTTGCTATTATTACCATGTCATCTGTGTTATCCGAAAACGGGTTTTTACACAGGACCCTGTTTTCGTATCTCCTTTGCAGCGTAACGCAGCTCATCTGTATAAAAAGATAACTCATATTTTGAATAATGGGGATAGTACCATGCTGTGTAGAGTGCGGTAGGAACAGGACTATTACATCGATGCAGGCCTTGTAGCCAAGGTTTCAAATGTAGAACACATATAAACTACTCTTGAAACGTTTTTTTTTTAAAATGTTATCATAGATCATCGAGCTCAAATTACGCATTAAATGTATTCTTATAACTAATCTGTAATTCATTACTCAACGAACATTCCACTGCATTTGTCGTACATATTTTATTTATCATTAAAAAGTACTATCGTAAATTATTTTACCAAGTGTGTTAGAGATAAGTACAAATCTCTTAAACTTATTTTATTGTGAGTGTCCCGCTAAATTGTTAAAAGCGTATCCCAATAAAACAATGTTGAGAATCGCTGATCTGTAGATTGACAATTTTTAGAATTTAACACTTCTAAAAATCAAATATATTCAGTTTCAGATCACAAGAAACAAAATGATGATGCTTTACCACTAGTGTCACTAAGTATAGGTAAGACAGAAAAGTTAGGTGTGAACAGAATAGGAAAAATACAAGACGAAAAAAGTAAATAATTCAATGAAAGGAACCTGGAAGAAGTAATCGATCAAAGTCACAGCATATTTCACATCGTTTGTCAGAAGCGGGAATTCGGAACTAAAGAGATAAATCGTTTGGCTTTCTTAATGACAATGATTCTGTCACAATGGCAGATATATTAAGCAATTTACTGTAAAGACCTCGTTATTTCAGGGACGTGGTCGAGTATGACTCTCTCTACATTCATATACACCGAACATTGGTTACTGCGAAATTAAAGGATTAAAATATTTTTTCGTGTTAATGGATATTTTTTGAGACTCTAAGTACACTCCTTGTGTGCCGACAAGTATAACACAAGGCTTACAAACGAAAGTCAATACTCAAACAATTGTGGTACGAAGTTTCAAATAGAAGGATAAATGCACAAAAATGGGATTCAAAAAGGAAAATAAACAAGAATGGATGCAAATACAATGTTGTTGCTCATGCCACCTGTCAGACATAGTCTGATCGAGGCCCACGAAATTCATCGTGGCAAGGGGCTAGATGTACGCCCGCCTGTCATTGACCTTTAGCCTTGAGCACCATACAGGTGACAGTACAATTTAGCTCTGCGAAATTCCCGAAGGGAAGATAGAACATTACGATAGATGGCGCCACCATCTATCTCCACCGTCACAATTTAGGCATCGAACTGAAGTGAAGGGAAATTTTCTCCAGAGTTCCCTGCACTCTTGATTCAGGCCACAAGACTTTCGGACCCACTGATTTAACGAGCACGTACTCCGCGTGTACTCGGAGAGTATTTGGCGGTACGGGCATCGAACCCAGGCCTTCCGGTCCGGAGCTCTAACCACTAAGCTACCCACGCAAATTCCAATAAAGATAAATAGCAAATACAATATTCGGTTTTGATTCATATATGCAAACATGAATATTCTCCATATTTGGAATCATTTACAAGTTAAATATCACACATACCGTTTTCTTTAATTAAAGGCATCTCCACTCGAAGTAATGATTGCCTTTATTACACACTGAAGCGGAGAGAATATCCATGGTTTATATATAACGACTCTGAGGCTTTAATTAATTTATTTTGGTTTTCTCCTCTACCAATACTGGCTGCTTAGAAATTCATTAAAACACGTAATTAAAAGCTCGGATCTTCTAATTGCTGCAGTTAGCACTAAACAGTTCCCACTGTTTTTCTTCAGGTCGCCATCTTATTTATCATTTAGTTACTTTGTCCACTGGTGTGTTTTGCTCTGAGGAAAATGATATTATTACAAACGCGGCTTCAGTTATCGCCTTTTTCTCTTTAGTCACTCTATTTTAAGAAAACTCGGCACCCCCAAAATAATCAAACTATCGGTTTTTTTTTTCTTTTTAAATTCATTTAGTCTTATTATTTGAATTATTACCTTTTGATAGGTATATCACTTGTGCATGCCGGGAAATTAAAAGTTAGATTAAACTTCATTTGAAAAATATAAATTAACAAATTAGGCAATTCAAACACGCCTCTTTTTAGAATTTTTTTTTTTTTTTTTAATAAAAAAATTATTTTTGTGTGTGTGATTAGAGTAAAAATAAATATAAAGGAAAGGAGATGTAATATATAAAGCTGGATATTACAGAGTACGTTACAATCATGTATTTTTTTTCTTTCTGAAATGTGTACATATAAAATTTTTGAATTAAGGTAGATCCGGGACATGAATTTTTGAAAAATTATCGATTTTGACTTTTTTACATTTTTTAAATTTTCAAACATTTTTGCTTAAAATGATATATGATATAAAGAAATGCGATAATTAGAATTTTTTTATTTACTTTTTAAAAGTAAGCCACTCTCATTGACAAATTACAAATTTTTACTTTAAAGCCTGTTTTCTCAAAATGCAATATTTTTCTCTCTTTTATGGAACTTTTTCTCAAAAACTAATTATCGTGTAAAACTAATTAAACTTACAAAATTTCAGTGAGCATACTTTCAATATGTTTACACATTTTAATGGAGGAAATAAGATATATCTAGCGAACTGTTTTAGATAATGTATTTTTAAACTAAATTTTAAGAAAAAAAATTTGTCATTTTTTAAAAAAAATCATAATTATTTTAATATTTAACAAAAAGACAAAACCCTCAATTTAAATCGTATTGATAGTGCATATAACTTACTGTGAAAATGTCATTTATTAGTAGCTAGAAGTTTCTGAAAAAAATTACATAAACTTATGTAATTTATCATGGGCTCCTATGTAAGTGTTTATCATGGGCTCCTCCTATCCCTTAAGGCATTGGATATTAATAATTTCATAATTTCAGTTCTTATTCTCCCCGTATGTTTTTCATAAAAAAAATAATACTTAAATATTATGTGTGAAGAAAGAAATTAAAATTTTTGTCATAACAAAAATACATAAATAACATTTTTTTTTTAAATTTTCTTGTGCAATTAATACTTTTTAAAAATTGATCATTTATAAAAATGCATGAGTTGTAAAATTATAAAAATCTTATTTTTTTTTAAAGAAAAATATATAACTAATGTCTTAAAGTAGTATTTTAAGTTTATTTAAACTTATTATAATTATTTTTTCAGAATTATAAGCTTTAAAGTGCTTTTTCTAAGTTGGTATTTTTGCGATACATTACTCGTAGTGCATTCAAAACCTCTTTCCCTAATTATTTATCAATCACTTTCATTTTTTCCCTGTGTGTTATATATAAAGTTTATAATAAAATGTAAGATTCATTTTACTGTAAATTTTATAGTAATTTTATTAAAAAAAAATTAAAATGTAGGAGTTGTTGGCTTTTTCACTAAATTTTAGCATGCATATCAACATTTTATTTTTTTTCTCCAAAACTATAATGAAGTTATTGTAAAACTGATCCCTAAGTTCGTTTAGAATATCCTTAAGAATGTTACAAAAAGTTTCAGGTTAAAGAAATTAATTTTTAAAAGAGTATTATTTTAAAATTTACGAAATTTTCTTCAAAAAATTAAAATTTTAAAATTGGGTGAATAATACGTGAAAAATTTCATTTTGTGTCATTTTCTTGAAAAGAAACATTATATGAAATGCCAACATATAATGTTTAAATACGTAAATAAAAAAAAACAGTTCAAAGGGTTCCGCATACACTTAAGTTTTTACAATTGATTTTTAAATTTTGATAAATTTATTTGAATTAGAATCAGTCTCGTAAAACATTAAAGAAAATGAAAACTCTGCTTTTTCATAGTAAAAAACCTGTTTATGGATAAATAAGCAAACTAAAATTCCTTCAGGAATCAGATATTATCTGTAAATATCCACTGATTTCTACCAATCTCTATTGGGACATTATTGGCAAGGTATACATTAAAATGGATCACGGTTTTATGGAGGAAAAAAATACAATCAATTGGAACCCCCTACCTATACGGAAAAGATATTATATATATAGTGTGAGGCTTAGAAGAAAAATGATAAAAAATATTAATTTAATTATTTTTAATAAGGATACAAACTATTTGAAGTTTTGAGAAAACAATTGGAAAAAACATTTAATTTTGATTTTAGACTCAAAACGAAATTATTTATTTATTTTACTATAAAACTGAAAGTTATGATTATTGATATATGAGTACTGAATAAAAAGTACCATTGTAACATTTCATGATCCAGCTTTTTTTCAAAGAACAACTGAATCAGACCGATCCAAGTTTTTCTTACCCAATTTCATTTTAAAACGCATTGTAATTTCGACAGTTTGTTTCTTAAAAATTGAACACTAAAGATACTGTTAAGTGTACCTGATGATTCTTCTTATAACTATTTATCTGCGTCTCATTGCGATGAATGTGTTGAAAAGAACTAAAATACCTGTTTTATTTTCATAAGAAGTACCATCTTTTTATTACAAAATCACTCAAATACCTGAATTTTATTCAACTTAGAGGGCAGTATTTAACATAAAGGAAAGTTATTCTATTTTACCACTTTATCTATATACGCACGGAATATCTTTTCCCCATAGGTAGGTTTTGAAATTCAGAAAAAAATTTAGACCTCTACTCCCCCCTAGTATTTATTCTGGAGATTCCTTGGCCATTCACTGTAACTAGTGGACTTCTTCGGCCTTGTAAATGACTGCTGGGTGAGAATTTACCAAAGCAAAAAACTGTTACTTTCACAAAATAATTAATAAAACTAAACCAGAAACATCGACGGTCGTTAGCTGACCGAGTTAGCTAGCAGTAGTAGTTGGAAGTGGTTAACAAGCTTCGAGCGAATGAATTTATATCCACTGGCACAGGGTTGTCAAGTGTAAGGTTTTTTTTATCTCGCGAAGTTGCTAGTGCTGGCGAGAGTGGCATGCACAGCAGCCTTTTACTTTTACCTTTGGAACCATATATAACAATTTTTATAACTTAATATATATATATACAGAGAGAGAGAGAGAGAGAAAGAGAAAGAAAGATATATATGAAATAGGTTTGAAAAGTTAGCTTCAAAATTAAGTAAGTAATAAATAAAAATAGAGCGAGCTCTTTACCATCGCGTAAGGGGGTGCGCCAAAGGGCCGCCATGTTGGATTTTATCTGATTAAAGCAAAATAAAGCAGTTATTTTACATATGATGCCTTCCTCATTTTACCAGCAGGCTTGGGGCCTGTCATATATATATATAGAGAGAGAGAGAAGAAAGATATAGAAAGATATATATATATATATAGAGAGAGAGAGATAGAGAGAAAGAAAGAGAGAGATAAAAAGATATTTCTTTTATTTCAAGGGCTTCGGATTTGTCTTTCAACATTGTAGACCTAGGGCATACCCTTGAAGCTGGTACCTCTTTTTACTGCAGCACCATATAGGCGAATACCAATCGCCTCAGGTAATTGTATATTTTTAAATAGATATATATAGCTTTTGATATATAAATATTAACTTTTTTCTACTAATAACAAAGCTTTCCTAGGATATCCTCGATTGAGTGTAAAAGGCGATCCTCATAGTGTGCCTCGAAACTTATTTTCAATATTTCAGTGAATTGTAGTTCAACACGTAAGGGGGGGCCGCGGCGCCTTCGGATGCCCTTCTCCTTAATTATCAGCGTGAGCTAGAGGTGTAGGAATAAATGAAGAAATAGAAGCTGCCATAATTTTAATATTACTCTATTAAGATCTTAACTTAAACCAATAACAGAGATTAGATAATATTATGATATGCGAGAGAATATACGGTGGTTAAACACACAATATATAATACCGAAATAACGTAACCCGGACCACTATCAATAACTAACTCGCCTAAGCTCAATTTCAATGCGAACGCAGATCCAAATATTTAAATGGTCATTCCTACCTTAATGTCCAACGAAGCCTCAATCTATCTGGACCTATCTGAAGTTGCGGTTCACTGGCGTGCAATGGTATGCACCTTGCCTAAGGGCTCTCTGTCACGGGTAACGTATCTTGACTGTCACTTAACTTCTCGAAATACTCTTCACACTTGCCACACGAACTAATATAACACTCCCCAAATGCCATCTCGCTTACTCTAAACTTCTGTTACTTAAGGTATCCGACTACGTTCCGAACCATGATTTTAAAAAAGCGCATTAATGGATCATTTTCATGATATTTAGTGTCACTTAGATTAGAATACATGTATAAAATTGTTTTAAGGACATTATGACAAAAAAATTATTCAAATACAATATTTTGGCAAAAAATTAACTTAGAATAACCTTTTTTCCAAATGTTCTCCTTTTGTAAAAAATGTTTCTATTGTATTAATATTTTTCCTGTATGTCAAATTATTTTCAGAGTTACAGCCAATTGAAATAATTATCGGCGTATTTTCTTAAAATTTCTCCCTTTTGTTTTTGTAAAACATGGATAAACCGACTTCCGAGTTATGCACTTCAAAAATTCTAGTCGAGCCTCTGTACAGAGGTCTGAGCTGAATACAGGCAAAATATTAATACAATGGAAGCATTTTTTACAAAAGGAGAACATTTGGAAAAAAGGTTATTCTAAGTTAATTTTTTGCCAAAATATTGTATTTAAATAACTTTTTTTGTCATAATGTCCTTAAAAGAATTTCATACATGTATTCTAATCAAAGTGACACTTAATATCATAAATATTATCCATTTACACGCTTTTGCAAAATCACGGTTCCGAACGTAGTCGGATATCTTAAAAGCTTCCTAATTTGCATCTGCCCTTTACGCTTTACTTCTAGGGTTGGTTGGAAAAGAACTGCCATTTTTTCTGGCCCTAAAGAACCCAAAAGGGCATGTTAATGAAAAAACGCGTAAGCCCGTCACGAAAAAAAAAGCAATAATGTTCAGTGACTATTTAAAAAAGATCGTGTTTTTTTTTTTTCCCAAGATAAAATTTTATTATCAAACCACAACAAGAATTTGCCTTCTTTAACTGCTATATTTAAAAACTACTACTTTTCTTAGAATTAGAGAAGCAAAACCTAATTTGTACTTAACCAAAGTTCAACATATATATGGAGATAGAGAAAAAGAGAAAGTGTATACTATATGTATGATAACAAATACTTTTATTATATTTATTCTTTTATCTTACACTTCAAAAGTGCTTTGACAACATGGATCCTTTTGTGTATTTTTCCATCGAGAATTACATTATTTAAAGAACAGAAAGCAATAGAGAAAAACGTCATTGTTATTGTAAAAGCAAAACTATGTCTCCTGAAAGTAAAATTCGTTGTTCCGATTCTTCTTCTCCCTTCTTGTACTTTGAAATATGGTGACTCCATCTGACGATACGAAAAAAAGCCTAGTTTCGAGATTCCATGTTTTCGTATCAAAGTTTAAATAACTCTGTATCGATTAATTTTCTATTTTTCTATTTTTAAGGGGGAAAATTAATAGTTTATATCTTTTTAAATCTGTGAGAAAACATATAAATATATTTAGTAGAAATGTTTAAAAATTCACTGCAGAAGTCTTAGACTTATAAGAGCAGTTTTTTACACAAGTAGAATTGTGGTAATTTAGTGTTCAAAGTATTGAGTTTCTTCGTCGACAATATACACCTGAAATTGAAGATTGAACTTTTTATTTAACTCAAAGGTATATATCGAGTGTCAAATAGCTGTTTGCGGCATTTTGAATTAAATTGTATCATAAATTCACTTCTATTTTATCCTTCCTTTTTCTTTTTTTTTCTTTCAGTTTTATCGTTTATCCCCCCCCCCTCTTTCCACCTTTCAATTTTGTTCTTTACTTTTCTTTTTTTCTCTTTCAATTTTAAACTTTCCTTTTGTTTTTCCTTTCAATTTTATCTTTACCCTTCTATTTTTTTCCTATTTCATCCTTAATACCCCTTTTGTCCTTTCTATTTTATTCTTTAGTTTCCTTTTTTTTCTCTTTTTATTTTATCCTTTCCTTTTTTTTTCAATTTTATTCTTTCTTTTTCTCTCCCCCCTCCAAATTTTATCCTTTCCCTTCCTTTATTCCTCTTTAAATTTGGTCCTTTTTTTCGTCCTGTCAATTTCATCCTTTCTCCCCCTCCCCTTTTTTTTCTTTTCAATTTTATTCTTTCTTTTTTTTCCCCCTTCCAATTTTATCCTTTCCTTTCCTTTTTTTTCCTTTTCAATTTTATCCTTTCCTTTCTTTTTTTTTTCTTTCAATTTTATCCTCTCCTTTCCTTTTTTTTCCCCTTTCAATTTTATGAAGTCCGTCAATGTAGTGCAGACGACATCAATTGGTTGACTTGCACTAAAATCCAAATCATTAGGACCACCAACACAATAACGTATTGCGACTTCTTCGGTATGCAAATCGGGTACAACTTACCTCTTTATGGATGCAACAAGTTCTTGGTATATGACTGGAGACAGGTTGTACAAACTGACTAGAAAATCGGTCAAAAAAAGTCGAGATATTTCAACATCGTGGTGTTTGATCTCTGAACTGCCTTTATCTTAAAACCCAATAGTATTCTAAGGATAAAGATCTGGCGAGTTAGGTGGCCAGAGAGTTAAAGTAAATTCATCACTATGCTTTTCTAAACACTTCAACTCATTTCTATCCTCACGGCATGAAGCGTGGTTCTCTTTCAATTTCCGAATTGAGAAGACAGACACCATGTAAGGATGCAGCTGATCTGCAGTTATGTTCAAGTAGTCCGTAGCTTTTATAGTCCGTTCTACCAAACGTAAATGTCCCAGAGCTGTTCTTGAAAACATTTTCCCAAAACATACTACGAAGGGTTCTATTCAAGGTACTTCTACTAATCATCTTGAGGAAATTATAGATTAACTGTGACTTTAGTTTAAAAACCGGTTTCTGTAGAGATAACTGGATTTTATGCAAATGGAAATGCTATTTAAACCCTGACATTGAGGTGTGTGAGGTTAATCGTGAAATCTCGCAACGATATAAAGTGAATTCCGACTAGCAAGTAGTGCGTGTCGTCTGAAATAAATATTTATCTTAGAGCTGTGGTAGGAAATAGCAGTGGAGCTGTACTCAGCTATTGTGCTCCTAGAAGGACTGGTATAAGGAACTCAGACTTCAATTAACCAGACATCATTTGCGCGAAAAAAACGACCAAAAATTCTCGCGCAGGGTATCTCATTCCCAAGGGTCTTTACCTTTTCATTTTACCATAAAATTTGTTACTTAACTTAAAAAGGAAGAAAATACAATATGTTCATTACATTTTTCACACATAAATTTAATCTTTTTGTTATTCTTTATTGGGGTATTCAGTACAATGTTTATACACTCCTTTAATGTCATCGTGAAAGATTAATCTGTATCCTTCTAAAACTAAACATATAGGAGTAAACTTCTCCATTATTGAATTTCAAAAAATTTGAAATTTCTTTTTTATTTTCTCGTACTCTGTTCCAGCAATATTTTTTTTTTCAAAAGTTTATCTGAAAGTGGATGAGATGTGTAACAGTTGTCACCTTTAAAATTACGTTCTTCCCCAAATGTTTTTGTCTTCTCTACATGTAAAACATTTATTTTCAACAGTGTCTCCCTCTTCTAAATCTGGATTGATTTCAGTGGGGGAATCATACTTGCTATTATACTCTTCATCATTCAATTCTTCCTCATCATAACCACGAAGAGGATTTCTTCATCCGAAAATACTGTTGTACTATATCTATGAAATACTGTACTTATTAAATTACTTAAATATAAAATTTCTTCATCATAACTATAATAACACGCTATAGTATACGGCAAATTTAAAACGTGATCATGCATTCAGAACTGTAACGGTGATTCACACGCAGGATATGACATACCCGAAGAGGCGGTATCCAAAAATATATATTTGGAATTCGTCTACAAGCTAAGGCCCCTCAAAAGATATGCTATTTAAGTCAGCTGCCCGACAAACTACCCATTTTCCAAAACTGTTTAGAAGGAGCGTAGAAAAGTTATACGGTGGGTATGACACATCCTATACGGAAAGTGCCGGGTTAAGTCTTTTTGAAAAACCTCATAAGTTGATTTAAGAATTAAGATTTAAGGTTGCTCCCAGGGTTAATCAATAAAGTCATAAATCATTCATAAAATG
Organism: Trichonephila inaurata madagascariensis; assembly: GCA_019973955.1. Lineage (NCBI taxonomy): Eukaryota > Metazoa > Arthropoda > Arachnida > Araneae > Nephilidae > Trichonephila > Trichonephila inaurata. The sequence continues at coordinate 34,238 of BMAV01011114.1, forward strand.
TTAGATAAAAAAAAGTGTCTATTCTTAACATCATTTCTGCTTTTTCTCCGAAACCTCTTATACCTGCGATCTCCTTGTGAAGAAAAAAACTGATCGCATTTAATTTGGTCAGCAGTACCTAAATACCAATGGAAATGATCAGGAACGTTTTGGATTACATTGTGTGGCATTATCAGCTGTGCTTGTTCTCAATGGCTGGTAATGGGAACACTTTTGTGAAAAGATTGGTTGTGATATTTTTTCACATTATTTTGATTTTTGAAACTTTTTTGGATCATAGTAATTGTTAGAGTGTGACAGCTCTATCCGCGTTCTTCGATTAATAAAGTACTCTTGGGAAATCTTTCACCTTTCAAATATATTTCAATCACAACCAACCCTCTGAAGAAGAGACCCTGAATATTTAAATTAGGTCTGCTATATATAGTCTAGGTTTTCAAGCTAGATGGAGAGAAAGTTAGGGCATAGAGATAATATGACTAGTATCTATGATAGATAATATGACTACTGATCAGGTATTATTCAATTTTATAGTGTATTTCAGATATTTGATAAGTGAAAGAAGTAAAGTTACGATTGGTCACTAGAGTTTAATTAGTGTTCAGATAATTAGGAAAGTAGATTCGATCCTGATATATGTGGGTCGATAGTTAAAGTCTTCTCATACTTCGTGTACCTCGTTATTTATCTACGTAGTGCTTAGATTGGGTGCATCTCTTATTTAAAATTACTTGAATTTGTATTGCTAATTGAGTGAGCAATAAATAGATTGTCTTTCTTCCCTTTTTTCCACATCCCTGTGCTCGGGCCAAAGGTCCTCACAAGTGTGGTAGTCATTCAAAGAGTGTATAAAAGTTATTGATACACTCTGTATATTACTAATGAAAATAGACTAATCTACATTTTTTAAATGTTGACGGATAAAAAACTGAAATTTAACACATTCGCTGCCAGTAAAATTGATCTATTCATCCTCAAAAAATGAATTACAAAATAGTGTTTTAACGATTAGAAATATTCCTTATATTTTAGTAAAACCAGGAAAACAGAGAAACATTTTTATTTCATGTTTAGTATAAAAATTATTTTTCTAATATTTTGACTTCAGTCAATTTTTTATTTACTTTCCTTTTCTTAGGCTGTGAAGGCAGTGCAATACTTGTAATATCCGCCAAATTTAAAGATGAACATAAAAACTGGTAAACACAAAATTTAAAAACAAATAACACATAAAATATAAAAATAATGCTTCACCAACATGCATCAAACACCTATTCTTTCAATCTCCAAAGCAGCACTAAAAATAAAGCATATAACTTAGTCGATCGTTGTCAGAGCGTCNGTCAGCATACGAGATAGCGCATGCTGACGCGCCTGTGCGTCGGTGGCAGTGAGCGTGTTTAAATCTAAATTGTTGCTCCAGAGATTGAAACCGAACTAATTTAGGATTTCATGTTGTACTCAACCACACAAAATGAAAACATTACCAATGAAGAATATTTTTTCCCTTCAAATAACACTGAAAAATAACCTAAGCATACTTAAATTTGTTATAATTGCAATAGCGAGAGCCGAACTAAATGTAGCTAAGCAATATCGTTAGGCAGTCACTACGTCCAGTAGATTTATTACTGTTTTAGGGGAAAAAATTGATAATCATTATTTAATTGTAGATTTTTGAAATTGAGAAAGCAAAAAAATAAAAAAAAAAAGGACAGGGGACGAGTTCTTATAGGAACCCACGTTATGTGTAATAATACAAAAAGGGAAAAAAATATTTAATTTAAATGTTTGCTTTGAAAAATAATAGGAGAAAAGGATTATGCGTAACAATGGGACACTAAGTTGTATAATAAATAAACGAAATAATCATATACTGTACATTGACTGGTATGGACAAAATAACGACTTAAAATGCTGTTATAAATGATGAAACACGTTTCACAATTAGAATGAAATAAGCCACTTGAAAACTACTAACAATTTCCACTCAAGGGAGTAAGTATCCTCAAACTATGCTTATATGGTACTGCTCAAATCTAGCACACAAGGGACCGCTCCTGGGAACAGTCAAATTGGAGTAACATCATTAACAACCTCTTTCAAAACCGACAAGTGGTGACGTCAGAGGGAGCATTTTGGAGGATTTAAAATCAACATTGTTAATGGATTTCGCAAAAAGGAATATTCTCAGAAGTGTAGATACTTTTTGAATTTATGAATTATTTTCCTCTTACTCAGTGCTTCTTAAACTTTCAATATATGCGACACACTATTCAATCATCATTTTCATCGCGCCCCTTCCATACAATAACAATGTATGAGTTCAATAATACTATACATTGACACTAAAGCTACAATACGACTATAACTCTTATGTGCCACCGACGTACATAAATGTCTCGCTCAGACAAAGCATTAATATTCTGGACGTATATACAAATCTTTATGAAGTACGATCTTTCTGTGAAGTGCTATCCATACAATTATTCCGAAGGTCTTGTAATGTAACAAGAGGACTTTGACAGTGTTTGCGAGGATTTATTTATATATATATATATATATATATTTACTCCTGTTCTCCTCCCCCTAGAAAACCTCGAAATACGCTCGTCTACGTGGAAAACGGTGGCAATGAGGAGCGAGTCGCGTAAATTTTAATCAGCAGTTAAGGAATTAATTAAAAACCGTGCAAATTATCAAGATAAGTTGTAGAACAAGCCCATGAGGTCACTGATAATTATCAAACTTATTCTTAACTTAGTGTTGTTAAAATAATAATAAAATACATTGCACAGTACTAATATATTTATAAGTCTATTATATCAGTGTAAATGTGTATTTTATATTTTATTATATCAGAAAGTATTTTGTTTGTTTACATTCAGTTAATTAATAATCTTTTTATAAATAATCTTTTGTTTTCGACTTTTCAATATGCTCGCGCCCCTCTCGCAGACTTATCACGGCCCACAAGGGGGGCACGCCCCAAGTTTGAGAAACACTGCTCTAACTGATATACAACTATAATTATTTCAGAAGAGTGGTAAAAGAACTGTAGTACGTGGCGAGTGGATGATGTTAATGTAGCGAACCAAAGGATAGGGCGTGTCCATTAGAAGAGATTATGTTAGGTTGATCATACTTTATGGAATTGATGAGGCAGTCTGGATTAATTACAGTATGCATGGATGACATAACACAGAAAAAAGAACAAAAACACACAACGCGCGGCAGCCGACTGGCTACATGTTTACAGAGAGAAAAGGGGAGAGAGCTTTCCAGATCTCGTTATTTATAGCTGATGGTGATAAGAACTCTGATTGGTTATAATGGGCGGGACAGGGATTTTGGATACTAGTTGAATACGTTTAAGAATAAGACATTAGTTTTGAACCAAAGAATTAAAGCTTGTTTAAATGTTATTAAAATGAGTTAATTAAAAGGATGCTAGAGTGAATCATTACATTAGTGAGAATGCATCCGCAATCGAGAGCAGAAATTAAATTATAAAGGTTTTGACATGTGCACAGAATTGTATGCGCATGAAAATTTAATTCACTAATGTCTATAAAAATGTGCCATTGTGTGTTAAATTTTAAATTCAATAAATCTTGGAATCCCTTATTAATGAAATAAAAAAAAATTCTATCAAGCCTTCAGTTCCTTATTAAAATCTATCTATTAATGAATCGGAAATAAAATATTGTTTGGAGAACCCCACAATAATATATACAGTGAAATACGTTTAACACGATGTTGAAGATGAAATATTGGTTGATACGAAATAATGCAACGTTCCAGACAAACTGCTATGTATTATCATGCATTTTCCTTCTCTTGACAAGAAACGAAAATCGCTTAACATGAAAAAAAATTTCCCTTCTGAGAATGAGCAAAATGCGGAAACCGCCAGCCACAAAATGAAATGTTTGAGTAAGTTTCTATATTATTGGACTGATCATCTTTATCATCGGAAGAATTCACTATAGTAAATGATGATAATGTGTGTACAGCTCCAATTATGACAAATATATTTCGGAGTTTGTACAAACTAAAAAAAAAAAAAAAAATACCAGCACTGCAGAATCCGACTACGAAAATGAAATGAATAATGCAACTCTTATTCCCACGTCATCCGAAATGAGGAACTTCATGAAAAGTATGAGCAGTTAGTTAGACGCACATTTCAATGGTCAAATAAATATAAAAATGGACGATTTTGAACAATTTGATGCTGAAAATGACAATTCAAAGACAAATATCAGATTATTTTCCAAAACCTCAATAAATGTTTTGTTTTTCAAAAAACTAGAAAATTTTATATTAAATTTCATTAAGTTCTTGTGAATGTATTTGTTTCAATAATTTTTGTTCAATACTCATATATACAAACATCTATAAAAATAAAATTTAATTTTGTTCAATATATGTTTTTTTTTTTTTTTTTTGCAGTTTCCTTTAACGCGAAATCCTTTTAACACACACAAAAAAAAATAATAATACTATTTCAGTCCCTCTGTTTCGGGTTAAACGATTTTAACTGTGCATACGTATATATTTTCATGCAATAATTCACTTTAAATTTCCCTAGATGACTCTTTAGCTTGTAGTTGTTCTAACCTTCCAGGACTTCTCGTAAATAAGTAACTGTTAATTACCGGAATAGCGGGATATAATCACGGTGTTTTATCTCTTTGAAATTAAAACATCTGCGTATTTAAATGATGAATTACATAATGAACCTCATCCAATTATCTGGACCAATTAGAAAAGACGTCCTGGGAGGTAACGTGAATTTTTGAACTTCCGGTCCGCGTTTAGTATAAAAGCCGAAATTCTCTGGAAAATTCTCGCCGTGCCTTGTATTTGTCATAATGTTAATTAATGTGTCCTGTTGCTTATTTGCTCAACACGTTTCGTTAAGTATCGTCAAGTTTGTGTGTGTGTATTTGTGTGTAAATGTAATATAAATTGGAATATTATCAACAAGAAAAGGCCTCATCAATGCAACAGTTATAACATCAGTAGTCCAGATATGATCATCAGTAAAGAAAGCCTTACCACTCGCGAAACTACCATTACTACTACACACACACCACCCACACACATCACAACACACCACACACACATCACACACACGCCACATTCACGCCACACACACCACATACACACCACATACACCCACAACCACACACCACATACACATACAACCACACACCACATA
>BMAV01011115.1:0-10627 GCA_019973955.1 Trichonephila inaurata madagascariensis
GCCTTTTTTCACTACGTTCAGCTTCTTCTTGGAACTTGCACCATGAATTTAAACCCTCAGAACACAGTCCATGTTGGGGCTTTCGTTTGTAGACAGAATAAGATAATAAACAACAGAAAGAGATTTTGTGCTGTATAGATAAAATATCAGTAGTCGGTTACGACCACTTAGGCGTTTTCCATAACTTAACTTTCTTTTTCTGTTTTGCTTTTAAGATCCAAAAGACGTGTACCCATACACTTTTGGTTATGCCTAATGCACCCTAATGGTTCGGTCCTAGGAGAGCCCACACACTTGGCACGAATTATTTTGGTTGGCGATAATTGCGCAATCTTGGTAACCCTACTTTGATACACTAGATATGGTAAACCTAACTATTTCTGGAATTTTCGTATTTTGTCGGCGGGCATTTCGAATTTCATTTTGTTCTTGGGCACCGGATTGGGTGTATGGCTGCGTGTGTGAATGATTATATCTTAGAATTTTTACTTTTTGAATGCGAAAGGAAAGAAAAATTGATTGAATGGTGTATGAAGGGAAGGAAGGATTGATTGCTTAGAGTTTTGAATGTCCTAAATGTAATGATCGGCATGATGCAACATGGTCGGCAATAAAACGTTTTCTTCGAAATCGTACCAGCCATGCCGATAATATGTTCGACCATTACCTCGCAGAAGAATATGGCGGCGCTCACACGATAATTCATTTAGCGATGAGACCTTCGACTTTTTTAAAATCTGTCGTTATGCTGTACCCTCCACTCGGAAAAGATCAGCAGTAAGAAAGTAAATGCTGTTTTTATATTTTTTTTGTCTTAAATGTTTAATTTCTGTATTGTTTACATATATTTTCATTACGCATCCACCTTTTCCCGCTATACTCGCTGCCATTGTCGGTTTCGCTTGGCGCCATCTCGTTCTGGCTTGGCGCGTTTTTCAGTTTGTCGCCCAGGGTGTGGGCTCTCCTAGGATTTTACCCACTCTAATTTTTCCACTTGAAAATCATATGGATTTGCAATCATCAGAAACTTATGCAAGGGGAAAAACAGGTGTTTCTAGCAGATCTCATTCAAGGATCGTCAAGGAGTAGCTTCGTTTAATAAATAAATAAAAATATTCCTAATTATCGTATTTCCTCATGTCATATATCATTTTAAACAGAAATATTTGAACTTATAGAATTTATCAAAAAGTGAAAATCAGTATATTTTCGAAACATCATGTGCCAGATTCACTTAAGAAAAGGATTCAGATCAAACATACCAGACAAAAGGGGATATTTTCAAAAAAAAATTATTATATTTTACATGTTGAGTAAGTTTTTAACAGGAAACCAAATTCTAAATTTCCGCGAAATGTTAATGGCTTGGTTTTAAAACAAAATGTTAAAAGACGAAAAAAAAGTAATTATATTTGTGAAATATCAGCATAAGAAAATATCGAATAATATGTATACATTAAAGTTTAACATAAGTTTATGTTTGAATTTTATTTAGGTTTTTTGACGTATATTACTTTTATTTTTAAAATTCGTTTACATAAATGGAAGAAAATTTACTATTTTAATATATTTCAAATTTTAAAAACATACAATAAAGCCATATCGAAAAATTTTGTTCCACGTTCACGAGAATTTCGGAAAACAATTAAAATTATCTGTGTAAAATATCCCAATGTGACCTTTCTGAATAAACCCGACGAATGGAATTCATTTAAATCTGCCAAAAAGCATCATTTTAAATTTACAAAAAATCCTAAAGATCCCCTCGTAAAATGCAGAAATATATTGCATCAAAATCCATGGGTTGAGTTGAGTTGAGTTTGGTGTTTTATGGCGCATGAGCCAGTTTTGTGTGGCTATACTGCGCCAAACATTCATAAGTCTGGTCGGGAGAAGAAGAAAGGAATTAGACAAGATGGAGGGTCGCAAATAGAGAAGGATCATGGGTACCTTTGGGTCGTGACACCCGTGTTTACCAAAGACACTAAACCCCTTGGGGAAAAGGGAAAAAGATCACTAGGGTACCTCGATTATGACACCCGTACCCACCTAAAGAAGGTGAGCCCTTGGGGGATCGAAATCCATGGAGTAAATGGATTTACGACTAAAGTTCTCGAAACAAAACTTACAGAAATGTTCTTTTAAGTAAAACAATAAAATTTATTTTGTCAAAAGTAATACACTCACAACGTAGAGGTGTTATATAGGTAGTGCATGAAGCAAACTGTGTAGTAAAAAATATAAAAAGTCGAATCTTGTACGACTAAGTACATGATTGAACTTCTGTCAAAATATATAAATAACTCAAAATTATAATTTCTTTGTTAACTTCCAGCATACCTGTTTTAACTTATAAATATTAAGCTGATTATTTTTGTAAATTTTATGTATGAAGACAATCTAAAATTTTTAAAAATATAAACATTCTCGACTTTGAACAGAATGTACATTTTTTAACAAGATTTGCATTTAAAAAAGTAGTTGGGTTTTTAAATATCGCAAAACTAAGCTTTGCAGTTGATATGAACACGCAGATGTCTTCTTTTAAATGGCCATTTTGAGAGAAAATATTTGGTTGAAATTTTCTCAATCATGAGGCTTTTTTTTTGGGTTTTATGAATACGCAGATGTCTTTTTAAATTGCCATTTGGGAGAAAAAAGGCTTGTTACAGTTTTTCAAAACATGCACCATTTCCTAAAAAAAGAACATGCAAATTTTTTTTTTGAATTACTACTGTTTGGAAAAAAACCTTTTTTTGGGAAAAAATTTAAACATGAGATTTTTTAATTGGTATGAAAAAAAAAAAGGATATTTTTTTTAAATTACTCCCGGTTAGAAAAACCCTTTTTTGTTACATATGTCACACACATGAGGTTTTTCCTTGGTATGAATACGCAAATGTTTTTTTTAAAGTAAAAGCTCTGTGCGAGAAAGATTTGTTGCATATTTCACAAATGTGAGGTTTTTTTTTGGTATGAACACGCAGATGCCTTCTTAAACTATGATCTAAAGAGAAAGAGGTTGCACGCAGATGGGCCGATGCACGCTAATTATGTCTGCGGTACCATCGCTACAATTATTTATCATTATATTTTCTCATTCGACTGCTCTTTGCAACAGAATAACAAATATTTTTTAATTGAGGTATTGCAAAAAAAAGTATCGTTTAAAAAATTAATTTTTTTATTAAGAAAGGTTTATTATATTTCTCTCATTAGGTTCTTAATAGTTTTTGCTTCAACGAAGATATTTTTTATCTGTTTTAAATAGCATTTTTTTTAAATTTTGGTTCTTACTAATTTATTTTATTTCCAGTTTTTACAGTTGCAATTTATAATTATATTTTTTAACAATTATTAAAATTCTCAGAAAAAAAATAAACTTTAAATAATGCGAATTATTTTCGAATATTTGTTGATTCTAGCCGTTACCCACCTGCTTCGTTAGGTATTTTATGACGCTATATCAATATATACTGTTTATATACGTATAAATCACTGATATCTAAGTCCTAGCATGAAGAATTCGATTCAATAGAAAAATATACCTCTAACTCTCGTCTCTTGTTCCAAAAAGAACGGGACTAATTATTAATTTTTAAAAATCTCTAAGCTTGAAGTAGAAGGTTTTTTTGCGCTCTCGTAATTCAATAACCAAACGGTTTTCAGCGAAACTAATTTTCAGTGAATCTCTACCCCCAAAATAAAAAATTTTTCTAATTTTCAGGTCTAAATCTAATAGAGTAAAAAAAGGAATTTTGGGTTTTAGTTGAGAGTCGATATCCAAAAAAAATTGTTCTTTTAAAAGGTTTCAAATCAATAAAAGAAACATGCCAAAAAAAATTTTATTGTTATGATCCTAGTAGTTCGAAAATGGGTAATTTTTTTCAAATGCGCCCAAAACCTCCCCCCGGAGTCGATGTCCGGGAAAACCCATTCTTTTGTGAATCTCTATTAAAAAAAAACATGCTTAACAAATTTCAAGTATATGCAAAAAAACCCAAAAAAAGGAGTTTTTTTTTTAACTCCCCTTTTTCCCTTTGCAAAACCCCCCCCCTCTAAGTTGTTGGGTTTTTGCAAAACTCTTTTTGTTAGAGGAAATTTATTCCATGAAAAAGGGAAAATGGCTATCCCTTTTCAAGCAGGTAGACTTAATCGTTTAAAAAAGGGGAAAAATTTATCTATTACTTCCCCCAATCCCAAACCCCGACTTTTTAGTTTTTTTTTTGTAAAAGATCTTTTAGTCTGGAAAAGGAATTTTGCTTTTCTAAATTTCAAGATTGTTGGTCTAATAGTTAAAAAAAGGGAAAACTTTTTATCTAAGCCCCCCTCTCCCAAATTTTTGCAAAAAACCCTTTTTTTCAGCGGACTTCTACTCTATGAAAAAGGGAAAATAGAAAGAAATTTTTTAGGTCGAATGGTTCACAAAAACGGAAACCTTTATTTCTAAGCCCTCCTCTCCAACGAAGTTCTCAATTTTCGCAAAACTCTGTTTGAAGCGGACTTTTATTCCATGACAGATATTAAATTTCAAATTTGTAGGCCGAATGGTTCAAAAATGGAAATCTTTGTTTCTGAGCCCCTCTCCCAACGTTGTCAATTTTCGCAAAAACCCTTTTCGTAGAAGACCTCTTACGCCGATTTTTTTCAGAATTTTCTCAGAGTTAAATTTCCAAGCGATCTTCTTTTAAAAGAAAAACTTCACCCCCCCTGCAAACGAAACGATACTACCACAGGATAAATATTTATTGTGTATCAGTTGGATGTATTTTCTAAAACATACTAACAATGCATTCCTCTGGAAAATAATAAATTCCAATGTTCAATTTTTTGGCATCGGGCAAAGAGGCTTACGCACGTTGTGAAATGACTACAAATGCTCGATTCAAATAGAATAAATTTGCTCTTTTTAATGCAATAAATTTGCCGTTTCAAAAATTGAATCTATTTTAAAGTTTAATCTATAGGGATGCTTTTAAACATAAATTATTTTTCAAGCTGTGCAGTGCATATTGGTCCATTGTGATTATTCTTTTTGTTCCAATTCTGTCATTGTTCTTTTTTATTTACTAGCAAAGCGTTTGGCTGGGGTTTACCTATGATTTACAAATATTTAAAAAAAATTTTCCTTTTTTTATAAAATATACCTAAAGAATTTGGGTGGATTACTTTCCCAAATCTGGTATACTGTAACAGTGTCAGAAATGAATTTCGTCTCCAAGTTATCGTATTTATATTGCCTATGAACATATGCTGCCAAGAATTGCCATGTAACTTTTTCTTATTAGCAAGTTCTGAAACTGTATTATTATATTTCGAAAACTTGTAGAAATCAAACTTTCTTTTAAAAGAAAAATGTTTCTATTTAAAAATCGTCTTTATATAATTTTTTCTTCTTTTTTGACATAGGACACAACTGTGATTAAAATGTTGGCTAGCATGGAAAGCGTTCAAATATTTCAAAGTAAGAGTACCATTTTCTTTTAAAGAATTCACTTTTCAAAACTCATTGGCATTTCCCCCCGTGGAGCGTGTTTTAAAAAATTTTTTAATCGAATGAGCTTCAGCTGCATCGGTTCTTAACACTAAACCTACCAGGAAGGGTCAAACAACAGTCTTTCTGTAATGTTATTAGAACATTTTATTCAATGTATTTTTCGTTACCAATAAAAGTATTTAAATTTTCTGTGTGTTACAGCATTTATTGCATCAGGTTACATATTTTGTCGGAATAGTACACGGAATTAAATGCCTGAAAGAAAAAAATTAGAAATATCTGTTTGAAGTACTAAAAATATGTAATGAATGTGAATAGGCTTTGAAAACCTAAACAAACAAGACTGAATTGTTTAGAAAAAAATTGGTTTATTAATACTTTAAAAGTACAGCAAGATATATATATTGCTACAAATATCAAAATGTACAAGTTTTATACGAAGGACATCCGAACCGACCCAAAGGTCAAGGTTTTCTTACCGGATGACGAAAGGGGACGTTCACCAGGTGGTTCCAGAAACCATTCAGACCCTAACCTGTTGGTAAAGTAAAAAAAATCTACACATATTGGTAATACATGAATATTTAATGTGGTTGAGAGAAAGCAGTTGCCCCTTCCAGAAAGACAGTTCATCAATTCGGTAGGGTCATGGGGCTCAACTACTCGATTTTCTTTCCTTTTTTGCATTCCTTGTCTTCTTTTTCATTTCTTAATTGTAGCCTACCATTGGAAACATTTTAATATGTCATCTTGTACTTACTAATACATTCATTCATTTAGAAATTTTCTACTTTTTTTACATTTTATATTTTAGAATGCTAAGCATTCAACTTTTCAATGTACATATGTTTTGCGTCAATAAACAAACTTGAGAAACATCTGCCACCTTTATACCCAGTACAGAACAGTCAAAGTCCATTTTCAGTTTCCTTCTCTGTTGTGAAAAATCACCCGAAAAGACTATCTGTGTTTATAATTTCAAAGACCACTTTTTGCAGAAATTGTGAGGACACAGGATTACTCGATACTTACTCTTTCCAATTACCTCGTGCTTCATCACGGCTTCAAAACCGAATAAGATTATACATACCTTTGTCTAATGACATGCATTGGAAACAGAGCCTTTCTTTATGTCGGGTAAATCCAGTGGCGATTCACCTCCCGAAACTTCGAAAGCGAATCATCCATTTACCTCCTAAAACTATCTCGTCTGCAGCCCGGCCATTTCTAAACAATCGAGTGCTATGGCTTTCAACGAAATTGAATCCACAATCTTTTCTCAATCCAAATGGAAATCCATTGAGCCCGGGTATCAAGCAATAACAATACACTTCCTCCTCGAGCTCTCCCAACCCCCACCGGTAATCTCTTGCGCGTGAGAGGCGCTTCCTACACACGACATTCTCTAAGGCTGCCCTGCTTGCAGATTGCAGCCACCAGAATTTTCCTCCCTTGACCCCCCCCGTTTTTCTCATTCCTACACACAATACAACTCTTTCGAGACATACCCTTACCATTGGGATTCTGAGGGTGTCGCATTTCTTATAGTATACTCTCATTCCCAGAATACGTAAACGGTTATATCCTGCACTTGCCGTTTTGCCTGCAAAAAAAAACCTGCACAGCCGGAGTAATACTTCGGAGGGGTGGGGAATAAAACCTGCCTCTTTTCCCGTGACCCTTCATACCCTCCGCTGAATCTGAATCCCTGCGTCACCTGTGTAAGGACTCTGGCGGCGAACTCCTGGCAGCCGTGTTGCAAATTACAGCTACCGAAGACCTGCCGTGAGGGTCCAATTCCTCCTTTGCTACAACCGTTAATGCAAAACAAACTGTTCTTCAGGACACCTCCCTCTCCGTCGTTTTTATACGACAGCACCTCTTTTCCCTTTTTCTCATTCCTTAAACTCACTAAAACTCTTTCCAGACACACACCAACCTACGGGATCGTCGGAGGGTGACACATCTCTTCTTACTGCATACCCTCTTTGCCAGAATACGTAACCGGGTCGAAAGGTTTCCTCCTCTTGTCCCACACCATTTCAGTACTATCAGGAGATCCCGATTGTAAGGTAATCCCTTGAATCTGGAGAATTCGTGAAACTACGCAGCCACAAATACTCCACTCATTGTGACTGCTCCCTGTGCAGCACAGTGATACATTCGGTTGCCATTGTACCTCTCTCTTTTAAGAAGCTGCTACGGAATCCTATTCCATAGCGTTCGTCCTAGTTCCCGGTCACTGACCTTCTGCAAAAGCTCTTGCGTGGCACAAAAGTTCCATATTTTAAGTAGCTCCCCCAATTTTCTAAACATCAGTCTTCTGCTCCCAACTGTCAGTACACCGGAGTGAGACTAAGCAGCCCTCAAAATTTCTAAGACCCACAGTCCCAACAGACGTTTCTGCTCCATGACGGTAGGTCCATCAACCAACTACCTCTGTCAGTACACTGGAGCGAGTGAAGCTTCTGTTAGAAATCCAATCCCAACAGGACTTTAGGCCAGCTAGTCACCGGACGAGAGATGACTCTCAGTAGATAGCACGGTGGTAGTTGCTCTGCTACTTTCGACACCCCGTCCAGAATGAATTGGCGTCTGCAGACCAATCTGCGCACGCCCCATCACACACGCCCTAGGGCAGGCTTCTTGCCTGCAGGACTTCTAGTCTTGAGGAGGGCCCAACGGACCTTTCAAACGCACCATCATCTTCCAAGAGTGCTTCAAAGGAAAGGCGCGCACCAGCCGAAAAGTGTTGTATCGCGCCAAGCGGAACGACCAGAAAGGAGTGCCACCGTGCGTGGACTGCGTCTGCAACTCACTTCAACTCTTTCGGGCACACACCTACCCGCGGGATTGCCGGAGGATCTCTTTTACCGCGCAATCTTTGCCGTATCACGTAGCTGGGGTGGACGACTTCCTCCTTTGCACTCGCCGATTTGACCACAGAAGGGAAAAAGACCTGCTCAGCCAGTAATATCGAGGGAGGGAGAGATTCTCGATACCCTCCCTGAATGTAAATACTACCATGTTGCAGATTCCAGTCGTCGAGCAGAGGGGTGGATACACGTGTTCGGTCTTTGTGGACTCCGAGTCCTGACGTGAGGCTTCCTCCTTCTGCACTCGCCGCCCCTGATTGGAATGTAATCTCGAAATTCGTCAAACTACACAGCCACAAGTACTCCACTCAACGTGACTGCTTCCTTCTACCTCTCTTTTTACGAGGTGCTGCTGTGGGAAACACATTTCATGACGTTCGTTGAAGCCCCATTTCATAATCATTCCCTTGTGTTAAGCTCTACTTTAACCTCAGTGGCTTTTCTAGAGTGGTGATGCATGTCAACTCTAACAAAGCCTCACCTATACTTTCCGAAGCCCCCAATACTGATATCCCTCCGCTCCGGAGAACTCGATCCGTGTGTCGTTTGGAAGTCCCGTCATTTAAAATACCCAAAGTCTCGGGTATTGTCGGGTATCTCGCAATTGTCACCTCCTCTCCAGAGCTTTGCCCGTGGGGCTCCACTGCCTTTCTTCCCAGCCCCCCACTGAAGAGTAAATTCAGGATATTGAAACGATCGGTAGCAAAAGTGACAATCACCCACAAAAAACTGCGCACTGAAGTGAATCTTTCCCCGAGTGTCCCGCACCGACTCCCTAGTGTAAATCTCACTGTGTGAAGCTCCACTCGCGTGGAATTAGACTCACTAGCAAAAGGGATGCCGTGCTACGCTTTATCATTTCATCTCGATATGTGCCCCCTCCCCAATAATACTGGTATGCCTAGACCTGCAAAGCCTACCGAGTGTTTCGCCATTCGGTGTAAACAAAAATTCCTATCCTTGCCCGTTCACCTCCATACCTGCAACCTCGATGCATTGCTCCTTGCACCTTTCCAAACCCCTACTCGACGGCACTCCCTGACACGCATATCTCTCGAAATGTCCCACCCAGTATCGCAAATTACAATCTTTACCACACTCCCCCGAGGCTTCCTCCTGGAGTTCCACCGAGCTGCGAGATCTCTAAGTCACCCCTTCCCTAAAGGCTTCTCCAAACCTTCACTTTCTCGCTCCTAAAGCTTCGGCCGTGTCCCCGACCTCTACGATGGGTTTCTCCTCAGGCCGTGCAACATCCCCACAAAACTCTACGACGGGCTCTTCTTCGCAGCCTCTCCTCAATCTTGCAGGGGCAATCTCGCTTTTCAAAACGCAAAGCTCTACCACGGGAATCAATCCTTCTTCCCACCCCACCTCCCGTCACCGCAGATGCGCGCAATTGTTCCTCCCAAACCCCACAAAGCCTCTGTCCGACGGCCAGCGTCTCGCACAACTTCTCGTAATCCCTCCGCTCCTTCCACCGAAACAACTCCCCTAAGGACTTCCTTGTGCCGCTTCGAAAAGACCAAAAATATCTTACCTTGTTACTTCTATGCTCCTTTGGCATGCTCCCACAATCTCGAACCTGCTATTTTCTCTAGTGCTCGCCACAACATCCATCTGAATATCAACCAATAATATTTCATCAAACAAAATATATGAAAACTAGTGCTACTTTTATTCATTTCATCACTTATTTCTTATGTGCAAAATCATTCATTTATTTATTCATATCAAATGGCTATTACATAATTGTTCAAAATACCAACAACTTGACATCTGTACAGTTTCTGATCAATCATTCATTTATTTACAAATCCCTCCCAACATACACAATTGTTGAATTTTACCTATAAAATTAAATAACCATTTCAAGTAATATCACAATCCCCTAGCTTGTCCTGAGTAGACCTAAATTCTTTGGGGGGAGGCTTTTTTAGAAAATGAAATATGTATATTTTCTTGCCAATATACTACATAAATTAAAACATACATTTCAGAACATCAATTATCAAAAAACGCCTTAGTCAAAACGGAAAAATATCACTTTTCATTCTATCACATAATATGCATCCAATACTTTCAAACTTTTACCAACTGCAAAAGAATTCAACACAGTAGACTTTCATCACTCGATTAAGCACACAATTCATTGTTACAACCTCTATGGTCAAGTGAAACATATTCTGTTATGAAATTTAACTTGCTATCACATTTAACAATTCATTATTAACTCAAAATTTCAAAGGGCATCCAT
>BMAV01011116.1:0-42454 GCA_019973955.1 Trichonephila inaurata madagascariensis
CGAATCAACGTCTTCTTATGATTTATCTGAATTTCTTATAAAACATTTTAATTTGATATATCTATTAATATCAAAATTTTTTTAAAATCCCAAAATAAATTTTATTTCTGAAGATCTTGCCTAATGACGTTTATTTATGTTTTTTTTTTTATTATTTCAGAGAAAATTTTTCAAGAAATATATATAAAAAGAAATACTATTGTAGCTTTTAATATTAAATAGGTATTTTCATAAAAAAACAACAACAACCAAGGTATGGTTTATACAGTGACAAATTAAATATATACAGTGACCAATTTAATTAGTAGAATAACAATAGTATTAATTAATAGTTAATTTTGACACCGATGCTCATAAATTCTCATTTAAAAATCTTTAAATTTATTTCTCTTGGCTTTTATTAAATGTTTAGGAAGAATTCACTCATAAAGTTTTGGTGAGTTGTATCTTCATTCGATTTTAGTTTATAGATATATTTACATAAAACTCTTGTTTGTTGTAAATTGGACAATTTCAACTCCCCTATTTCAAATTTCGTTCTTTTGTGTAATCGTTCTATTGTGTTTCAAGTGTATTGGAAATGAGGTGAGCCTCGTGATGTTTTTTTTTTTTAGATATGATTGTTATGTGTTTTATTTCCGCTCTACCAGCACCTGTAGCTCACCTGTAGTTATTGATTACGAATTTTTTTTCTATGAGGTTTTCTTTTTCTCTTGTGGTTTTCTATGAATAAAATTTAAAGCGTCTCATACATGAAGCCTTACTGCTGAAGAAATTACCGCGCTTCTAATTTAGCTGTCTGATAACAAATTCCAAATGTATGATGGATTTGTTGATGGAAATACTTGTAGGATTCAAAAGTTCCTGGACTGAGCCTATACCGTACAACATTTTAGCAGTATAGCGACTATAATGACATTTATATGTTATTGCATTCTTTTCTAAAAAGAGTTTGTTCCAAATCACGTGGTCGGAGGGTCGCCACGGCGTCATTTTTTGCATGTGGATATATTTAGTCGTCGGTGATTGAAAGAATTTGTGTTTGTTGAGCGAATGATGGATATTAATTTTTATGTTCGTTTGGAAAAAAAGTGCTACACCATCGCGAACGCAAGATTGTGAATAGCATCGATGTTTCAGACGAGGCAGGGATAGTGTCGAAGACGACAAACGCTCTGGACTTTCTGCGGTGTTAAGTGAGAACAGGCTTCAAACAATAGCATAATGACTAAGGATCTTAACATGCATAGGGTGTGTCAACATATGTTCCTCACATATTAAATGAAGCCCAATCTGCAGATGAAGTCGCATCGCGCAGGCTGAATTAAATGGATTACAAAAATGGTTGGCTAAAAATTGATTCCAGAAACGTTTCGATGACCTTTACAAGCTATGGTAAAAGTGTGTTGTTGCTCAAGGGTCTTATATCGAAGGAAGATGCATTTCAGCAGTTTAATTGGTAATATTTTTTGAGTTATAGACTCAGTCCGAGAACTTTTGAATCCTACTACGTATATTTGATCCTGATTTACATCTTGATCGGAATGCAATCTAGATATTATTGATGATTCTGAAAATTAAAATTAATTTGTAGCTTGAGATGGCATTCAATGGAAGTAATACGCTTCTGAATATGCATCCGGTAGATGAAAAATCCAAAATATTTTGTTGGAAATCAGTAAGGCGACTTGTAGCTCCAAATATAAGTTTGAATAATGATAATATTTTAAATGCTTTATTGCATTTTATAGACCAAACAAACTTGGAACATATCATAAAATGCTCCGACACAGAAGGTTATTCTATGTTAGAAAGCTGGCTTTCAAAAGATAGACTTCGTTTACTTTTGAGTTTTGTATACATATGGAGTTTCACAAGCATTATTCAAAACGGTTAACTACAAGAATTGCAAATGTTTGTACAGAAACAATTCCAAATACAAATGTTTTGGATTATCCATATCTTTTATTTCAAATCAGCGTGTTTTTGGTCGAATAAAGTGCGATAAATTCACCACGACTTCGTATATAGGGAGTCGTTTAAAATAAAAGAATTCTTTTAACTTATAGTATCATAATGTAGAAAGAAGTTTCGGAAAACATCAAATTTAGAAAGCTAATATGCTTGGAACATATTCCATTTCCTAGGAAAACATGTAGAATGAAATCAAAGTCAGGAAGTTTTGGATGTTGTAATTCTAAGACTACTAGAAATGCTTCAAAACATGGGAAGAAATGTCGCAGTTAATAATTGTTACTTACACTGAGTTAGCTGTGTAAATGAGTTTATTTAGCATGATGAATAAGGCCAGACGACAAATTCTGGAATGTATAATGTCAAGGAAAAAAATTTATATTTAACAAAAGCACCGGTAAACGGTGAAATTTACAGTGTAAAATTGAAAAAAAAAAAAAAAAAAAGTTTAACCCTTTTTGCAAATGGTTTGACGCTAAGACCTGAAACCGACAGTTTTTACAATCCAGCAGATACACACAAGGTGTGACCTAGATACCATTGGTAAGGCTGTCAATGTATGCTATGCTCAAGGAGAGGGAAAGTTCACACTTTCTACAATACTTCAGACATAGCCACCATAAACGCTTGGATTATTTTGAAATGCGAAACAGGAAGAACTTGTTGAAGCATACTTTTATCCAAATATTGGATGAATAGTTGACAGCAAAAATATTGAAAAATTCAAGAAGTAGAAAGGACGAAGATAAAATGAAAATCCATCTAAGCATAAGAAAAATGGACCTAAAAAATGTCACGGAAATATGACAAATAAA
Organism: Trichonephila inaurata madagascariensis; assembly: GCA_019973955.1. Classification (NCBI taxonomy): domain Eukaryota; kingdom Metazoa; phylum Arthropoda; class Arachnida; order Araneae; family Nephilidae; genus Trichonephila; species Trichonephila inaurata. The sequence goes on from BMAV01011116.1 coordinate 2,790, forward strand.
ATATGTACCTGTAAAAGAGCGACTTGTAACAAATGCACATAAAATGCTATAAATGTATTGATTATAAAAAGAAAAAATATATATGTATATAAGAAGAATTTACTTTTAGTTATGTTTTGAGTTTATTCTTTTTTTTCTGATTTATGGCTTGTGGCATATACATATACATACAGAACATTAAAATGTACATTTGAATCGACTTTTTTGCTAATATCAACAAGTATAAAAATGACACCTGACCGAGGTAGCAGGACTGCTGGCGCTCAAGAAATAAAAATCTAAATTTAGTTTATCCTCTAACACAAATAAAAGTCATAAATGTATTAAGATTCAATGAAGCTGGTTGAAACTACAAGAATCGCATTTAAAATGAGACTACGTTTTTAATGCATATATATATATATATATAATGCATATGTATATATACATACTTGTAAATTTACATAAAGATAATTTATTTAATAATGTTAATTATAATAAATTTGGCACTCTACTTTGGTTTGTAAAGGAGAACTACATATACTATAATGGTAATTATTATCTACAGATTAAAGGTTTGCCACAAGGTGGCCCTGCTAGCAACTGTCTTGCCAATTTATATTTACATTATTTTGAAAATGGTTTCATTAATAATTCTGAATATTACATTTTTCGTTATATGGATGACATAATCATTTTTGGCAAGCAAGACAATTTTAAACCTAACACTAATTTTTATCCACATTATCTTATTTTAATACATACAAATAGTAACAACAATGAAGCAAATGTTCTTGATATACATATCAAATTAAAAGATAATGTTAAAGTTCCTAATATTTATGATAAAAGAAAAGAATTTAATTTCAATATTTTAAAAGTTCCTCATTGGGAGACTAACGTACATATTTCTATGTTCAGAAATAGTGTCATTAATTACATACAACACAATCAATTTTTAGTTTCAAAAAATTCAGATGTAATAAATAACTATAAACATTTTACTAAATATTGCTTAAATCAGAAAACCCAATTATTTTATTAATGGTTAAGCAATTCTAAATAGTAAGGATTAAAATTCCTTAGAATAATAATAGTTTATTACTTTAAATTTATCATTTTTCCTAGTTAAAGTTACCTCCATATTCTATTATTAGACAAAATTACTTATTATTATTTAATTCATATACAACACTGGTGTCACTAAAGTTGTGATAGCTTGTAAACTCTTTATAATTTTTTATTTGTAGTCTTTTAATAATTTTGTTAAGGGCTACTATTCAGCCATTCTTATGCTTTAAATATGCATTTTTGTCCAGATTCTGACAACTTATTTATTGCAAGCATATTTAACGCAGGCTCTGCATTTCTAAGTACAATTTTTAGGTAAGTTACCTATACCTTATAATAGATTTTGTCATTCCTATCCATTATTTTCAATAGTTTTTTGCTCAATATTATTAACATAAAGGGGGAAGGTTGGCTAGCCACAAAACATATCCAACCCCACTTTTATATAAATTATTTTATATATAAGCTGTCACGTCAGCAATGTTTATAATACTGCAGTATCCTTTTTTTTTAAAATTTCGATTGCTCATGTGTCCTTTATTGTGTGGTTTTCTTACTGTGTTTCTCGATTTTTACTGATGGATGTTCATCTCTCGTCTGCAGAGAATTAGACTATATATATATATGTATCTTTTAGTATATAATCATCCAAGTTTATTTACTTTGTAATGTATTTCTATTTGATTTTATCTATTCTTAACTCTGTTCACTATCGTTCTTAAAACTTCCTTTATTCAGTTTATTTTTTAAAAAAATCTTAGTTGTTTGTTTAATTGCAAAATAAATATCCAGGTGGCGCCACGATTTTTCTTTCTCGAATAGTCAATTCATTTCTTTTAAGTCATTTCATGCTGCGTTTACTGTAGCGCTGAATTTCGATCTCCAGTAATTATTTTACACGTAAGCTTTTTCTTTCTATTATGCTGTACGGGTAAGGTTGGATCCATAAAGCATTGCTATTTCTAATTCACTGGCCTAATTTGGTGACAGCTTTAGAAATCATAATAGGTCTCCAGTTTAGTCCAAGGACTTTTTTGTATCTACATTTGTTGTGTCTGGTGAATTCCTTTTTCTTCCTGCTTTAGCACTGTAGGTTTTAGTACTTCTTCACTTTTATTTTTTATATATATATATATATATGACACATTTTAACGACCCAGTAACGACAGCGCCATGGATCTTAAAATTTTTATTGAAAGTGTACGGGGTTTCTTCCATAGAAGAGCACTGAAGCCACGTGTTACAATACTTTTTAAAAAGGGCAAAAGAACCCCGGACTTAGGGAACAAAGGTATTTATATGGGGAAAATCGGAAGAGATAGCGAAGAGTGAAATTCCCCAAAAGACATGCTTTATGGGGCTCTCTAGGAGTCTATTGGTTCTATCCCCCTAGACAGAGGTGGTACCAAGTCTATAGGGAAGGATTAGTGTCTGAAGGGAAAAGCTGACGACATATTGCATTGATCTTGCATCATCTAAGTTCTCAGTTAATACTTACAAATAATATATCTATTTTTATATTACATCCCCCCTTTAAAAAATATACTGAACCCGTTTAAAATTAAGTATCCCCTATTCGCTAGCTTTTCCGTTCACAAAATAACAGTCATAACTTTCTCTAGTGTCTAGATTGCCCAATTTTACAATACACGTTTATACACTATATAATAAAAAAAAATTTTCAAAAGTCATATCATATAAAATTATACATTTTCCAAGAGCATTTATGATACAAACAATACAACTTTTTTTCAACTATGCATTAATCAATACCACAGTCTGATGCTATCATCATATTTAAAAAAAATACTATATACAATTATTCTGATTTAACTTTAAATTTTCGGTGCATGATACCTTCGTAATTTTAAAACATGCACCCCCCTCTTTCGTATGAGCTTTTTTTTATTAATTTCGAAATTGACGCCCGAAATTTTTCTGAAATTTTATATGGGCCACTAAATGTTGAAAAAAGTTTCCTAGTATTTGGATATTTGAACTTTCAAAAAAACCCGAATCATTGGGACTAAACTCTACATCAACAAATCTAGCATCATAATGTATTTTATTTCTTTCATGATATGGTTTCGTTCTCTCCACTGCTATTTGTCTAGCCTCTTCAAATGGAGGAAAAATATTTCCCTAAAAGGTTTTAAAAAAGGTAGTGTCCTCATTAAATATGCTGGTGGGAATTTAGTTACCAATGGGGGAAAATTATTTCTTGGGTTACTTCTTTTTAAAATTTGGGCCATAGGACCTTTATTGAAAAATTCATTAATTTTACATCTTAAACGTGTGACTATTGTCTGACCCAAACTCTCAACTTTACCATTAGTCTCTGGTCTATGAGCTGTAGTTAATAACTGTTTAATATTATTATGTTTGAGATATTTTTTAAAATGAAAGAGGTGAAAGCTGCATTTCATCACTTAGAATACTTTTAGGTATTTGAATCTGAAAAATTTGCGTTAAAAAACTAGTGTATGTTTCTTTAATTGATCTTGATGCAAATTTCAGATATATCTAGTATGATGATCGATGGTAAGTTAAATATTTTTTGTTGAATTGTAATAGTTCAATCCCCTATCGCAATTAAGTGGAATGGCTCTCAACAGGAGGCTTTGGCCTGTGGGAAACCCAAATTTTTTTGTCGGGGTCTTTTTTAACCCTACATTGTGGCAATGTTTAATAAAATTAGTAATTCCTCAGTTATATTTTGCCAATAGTAAACTGGGTGAAAAAATTTTTGTTTTGAATTCGGGTTGCCCAAAATTTCTCATGAGCATTTTTAAGTAATTTATATCTTAAGGAATGGGGAACTGTGTGGTTTTATTTTAGAAAAATTTTTTCTTACGGATACAAAAGACATTATTAATTTCGATAAATTTTCCCTGTTAAATTATCTTTTTTTTTAGCCTCTTTTATTTCTTCCAACTGCAATAGGTGGCACGTGATTTGTTGCAATACATTTTTTTGGTTTTTCTCTGTTTATCCCTGAAACATATCTGTTTGTAGTTTGTTACCTTTATTTTTAAATATACTCTACATACTTAATTGAAAGACCAGTGGAACTCTTCCTTTTAAGTTTTTACGTTTTAGCCAGACTAAGCTGCTGGTCCATGTATGGTAAATTTTTGTCCAAAAAGATAATGGTGAAATTTAAAAGAGTCCACTTTAAGACCTCCAGTTCCTTAATCCCATAGTTTTTCGTAATCCTTTAATAGCGTGATGGAATGCTACTGGGTGTAAATCCCACTGCTATTGGTTGTTTTCAAACCGCTCCTACCCCAGTTAAACGCATAAACAAAAATGTGACATTCACTTTTCGGCAAATATTTTCAATTTGGGTTTACAAATCAAAGCTTGTTTTTAAAAATTCAAAAAATTCTTGGCATTCACTTGTCCATTTCAAAAATTCCTTTCTTTAATAATTGGTTCAAGGATGCCTAATCTCATTTTATCTATAAACCAGATATGTTAAAGAACCTGAAACCTTTGAAAAATTTAACATCAGTCGGGGGTTTTTAAATTTTAATTACCTCTATTGCTGTTATCTGGGTGACAAACTTTTTTATCGTATCCTAAAATCTCGTATCCTAAAAAAATGAATTTTAGTTTGCAAAAAAAAACACTTGATGATTTTTTTAATATTTTCTGATCTCTGGTAAAAGTTTTTATGTTCTAAGTGATCTGTTTAAATTTTTGGAAAAAATTATGAAGTTTAAAAAAATTTTTCACAAATTTAATTTTATGTTTAGTGAGGATTCGGGATGTTCTTTGGAAATACGGGGGCATTGCGCCACCAAATGGTAATTTTTTTCCATTCATACAATCCACTATTGGTAACAAAGCGAGTTTCTCCTATCGTCTGGATTTTTTGGTGTCCAATAACCCGAAGCCATGTCTAATTTTGAAAAAAACTTTGACTAATTTATCTATAAGTGTTTCAATTAAGGAAGGGGGTTTAAACATCTGATTTAGTGATTTGATTTAATTCCAAAAACAATACACAATCTGCTCTTTTCTGTTATCCTTTTATAAGCAAGTGTTACTGGGAAGAATAGGGGGACGAACTTTCTTTAATGATCCCCGCCTTTAATAATTCATTAATTTGACTATCAATTTCTTCCTGTTGTTTTGGTGCGTTTATATGGGGTAATGATTTGGTAGCTTGACGTTGTCTCACTTTCTGCGGGGTTTTATTCTTATAGTTCCAACATCATAATCTTTAGAAACATATCCTCATAACATTCAAAATTTCTTTTAGTTCAAAAATTTTCTCCAAAAACTTTTTTTTCGAAATTTTCTTCGGTTCAATCGACAACGTTGCACCATTATCAGAATCCCCTCTGGATATATTCGAAAAATTTTTGGTTGTTTTTTCCTCGTTCTATTTTTTACTACATCTATTTCATCTTTTTTTCCCTTTTTTTTTTTTACCTGAGAACAATTTCCTTTTTTTCCTGAAAAAACTTCCTTTTTTTTCCTTTTTCTTACTATATTCTTTAGTTTTATCATTTTTTATTTCACTTTCAAAATTTCCCCCTTCCTTATTTTCAGGATTGATATGCAAAAGACAAATCGCTCCTTCTGAACTGGGGTTATAAAGTTTCTTTTCTGCCAAAAAATTGTTTCGCACAATAAATTATCAACGAAATGCAATACAACCTTCTCATGTTTCTGAAAAAGTAGAGTGAAGGCGGAAGCATATCAAAATAAAAAGGGTTTAAAAAAAATTTAATTTACTGGAATGAAAAAACAAAAAAACTTTTTGATATAATAAAAAAAACAGATCTACATTGAATGGTTATATTATATATCATCTGGTGAAAAAAAAAATCAAAAATAAAAAAAAATTTTGTTTTTTCCTTTAAACCTACGTGGAAAATTTTTTCGTTTCTTTTAATCTAAATATTACTTTTGCTGATTTTCGAACTTGGTGGTATGTTATCTGCATCCCTTTTTGGGAAGTTGTAATTATATAATTCTGTTGCGCTTTTTCACAATGTTAAAAAGTTTTATGATACATGAATAAGCATATTGAGCACTTTGAAGGATTAATTGGCCAAGACTTTTTTTTACGAGTATACTGAAACATATAATACAAAATCGTTAATTCTGGGAAAACTGTTTATTTGTTTACCAATGACCTTGACAGAGAATCCTCTAATATGACGGGTCTTATGGGCTAAAATGAATTGATCACATATCTCCTTTTTGGGGTGGAAACGTCTTTTTAGAATCTTGGGATACTTGTTTTAGACCGAGTTTCCGGCACGACCCACTTTTTCAAAAATATTTTCTTGAACATGCTTCATTTTCCCCTTATAGTAACTTAGTGGTTTTAATTATGATGTTGTGCGACTGATTAGGGTTTTTATAAATGTAAATGAGCAGAATATGAAAAAAAATTGGATATCTGTGATCTCTCTGAAAGGAAATTGAAGCCTGATCAAACAAGGGAAAACTTGCTGAAATAATGCATATTAACCCCGATCACTCGCGCGGGGTGTTCTGTACACCCCAGCAACAGAAAGCATCCTACAATTCTAAAATAATGCGCAGACCCCGATTTTTTCTGTAGCTGCCCTTTTTTAGGTCATTGAAACTTCAGACCTGATGTAACCCAATCTCGCTAGGACGATTGGAATGTAACAACCTTAAAAAGTTTATTTGGGGTGCTGAGAACACCGCGATAGTCAGTTATATTTTCTACTCAAGCATCTACGGAAAAGTACGTTTTACTCTTTCCGTTTACGTTTTTTAAATATATTAATATGCACGAATATTTTTTTAAAATTTCAATAAATGCGGTATAAAAAATAATATAATTCTATAAAATATTTGTAAAATACAATTTTATTAAAAAAAAATTTCAAAACGTTTTCAGAAATTATGACAAAAACTCATGATAAAGGGAGAAATAGCGACTTTGTCGTCTTTAAAATACTGTATCAACAGATTGACAAAATGAACTAAATGAATTCGATAACTGGGGTGATTTCGTAACCGAAGTTGGAGAGATGAAACTTGAAGTCTCGTAAATTTTAATAATACGGTTGGTGTTGATACCACTATGAAATGGCAGTATATTTTAATGTATCGCGAATGTAACCTTTGGCCATTGCGAATATTTTATCATCTACTTAATACTGCGGAATTAATTTTTTCCTTTGTCTATCATTCGGGTTCTTCCTGAAAATAAATGGACATTCAATATTATTAGAGAGTTAGAATGGATCTTATCGCCCTGGGATATGAGATCGGATTCCCAAACCTTAATAAAACACTCAAAAAGCTTTTACTGACACAGAATATATTAAAAAGAGCATTAATCCCCAAAAAAGGGGGTGTTGCACTGCTTGTCCACGGAAAAAGATTAAAATTATTTGTTTTGTCTTCAATGTAAAAAAAATATTGCTTAACATATGAATAAAGTCACTCTGAATGTTTAAAAAATGATTAAAATATTTTTTTCTACTTTTACTATCCTTATCATTAATTGAAAAAGTCTATTCATTACTGCTATATACGTTTTACTTGTGGTTTATGAAAAAATAAAATTTGATACTTTAAAATGAAAATTTTGTAGGTTTAGTTTAAATTAATGCTAGTCTCTTTTTAATGCAATAAATTTAACAATTTTGTTTGTATATACAAAAACTCTTATACTTCATAAATATATATCATAATTGACTTAAAAATTTTTTCTTATTTAAATACTCGCGTTAAGAGTTTGGGGTGTTCTCTACACCCGCGGATTTTACAGTAGAAAAACAGGCGCGAGTGACCGCGGGTTAATCATGTTAGGAAAGTAAATTTTAGAAAAGCAATAAACGAAAAAGAAAGGAAAATTTTCAATAGCTACATTAAGAACTTTATCAAGAAAATACGAAGCCATAAGGTGTACCGCAAAATGCACTTCACCGTGTCAAAAGACACAAGCAAGAAAAAGTTCAACAGGATATTGTCGATAATCAACGGACATTAAAATTACAATAACGTGAACAAAATGTGACAGTTTTGATTGCAAATAACTTTCCTGTAATGTTAGCAAAAGTGTCTGTGATTTGTGTCCTTTATTAAGGGTCACGTACATTTGGAACAAATTAGTTCAGTTTTTGGATATTTTCTCAATTTATAAAAGACAAACAGAAAAATCCTTGAAATAGGTAAAGTATATTTTCTCTTAGTTAAATTATTCACTGAAATTGTGATTTTATCTTGTATATTGAAAATAATTATAAAAAAAGAATTGGGATGCATCACTCCCCGCGATCATTAACGTTATTTATCAGGTGCACACCTGTCGGGCTAAAACATTTCGAAGTTTTCTCGCTTTAAATATTAAAAAAAAACCCGCAATTGTTATTCATTAAATTTTTTATATTCTTTTTATTACTTAACATTTATTCTAAATGCTTTAATTTTTGCAGGCTTAAAATTACAGTTCATTCAAATCCGTTTATAATATGAGTATTCATTTCAATAAATCATTTTACTTTTTTGTATACATTGTCATGCACTTAGTTTTACTCTCCTTGCAATTAAGCTATTATATCAAGAATAATATATTATCGTTTTTAAAAAATAAACTCGTGTTAAGAGTGGGTACTTCAGCCATTATAAGAACAAGTTTAATAATTATCAGTGACTTCCATGGGCTTGTCTTGCAGAGCAAAGTTTTTCAAAGAATGGCGAAAAATTAGAAATTGACACTCAGAGTTATTTTTTGATATTTAGCTCAGGTCTATATTTTGTCTTCAAAATAGCCATCAGAAAACCCGGATTCAAAAAGGTATGATTTTAATAAATTAAAAGTAAAAAACTTTTTTAAAAAAAAGCTTTTTTTTTAAATGCTCTAAAAATAATAAAATAAACTTTTCTTTTAAATTTTTTGCTATCAACTTATAAAATCCTTACACAATTTATATTATAAAAGCTTGTCGCGAGATTTACCTGTGTTGATAAACAAGCAAATTAAATAACTTGATCTGATTGATTTAAATTTTTTAAATTTTCAATCTAAGTGAAAACAGTACTTAAATCTCGCGACCAGCTTTATATCATAAATTGTGTAACGATTTTATAAGTTGATAACAAAATTTAAAAGAAAAGTTTATTTTATTCTTTTAGAGCATTTAAATAAAAGTTTGTTTTTAAAAGTTTTTTTTTTACTTTTAATTTATCTATATTTACTGATATCTATATTTTTGTCTTCTAAGGAGCCACCACATTTTGCAATATGTTCCAATTTAAAAATTAGAAAGGAAAAATAACATAGTAATTATCCTATTAATTAATTTTTTTTTTGTTTAAAAGTAACGTATAAAAATTTAATACTTATGTTATTAATTTGTACGATTTATAATTAAGATCGTGTATTGTAGCTTTAGCGTCAAAAGTGCATTTTATTGCATTCAGTAATTTATTAATGTATAAGGGGGCAGTAAAATTATGATTGAAAAGAGGGGCGCCAGTATTGAAAGTTTGAGAAGCACTGTCTTAACTCTAAGAGAGCATAAGGTAAATCGGTGTTTAGTATGAAAAACCGTACCGATCTAACCAAACTACCAACTTTAAGGTCTAAAGTGCATGTTTGATTAAGTTTCAGGATTCCTTTAGTTTGTTTAACATTAAGTACATTATATTCCTCAACCGACACATTTAATTTCTCAACCATTGCAACAGGAATAATATTAATAGTCGAACCTGTATCGATGTCTAGCAATATTTTTTTGAATGAATTGGAGTTATACTTTTTATCTTTTCCTTTATTGTGTACGAACGTTTCATTGTTTAAGTATCCGGATACAAGTAATTGTCATTGTTTTGGTTGTGGTTGAGGTGTTGTTTCAGCTCTACACGGTTTATTAATGCATGAATATCCCCAGTGAAAAGCATTCATTATTCCTAACTGTGTGCAGAACTTACAGGGGTTTGGGGGTAAATCTTGTACTGTATGTGTCGTAGGAGTTTTTAACACCTTCGTGTAATTAAAATTCTTAGGTTTGGAGTTTCTAATTTTAGCCTTACATTCGTAGGACTTTGTGCCTGTTGCTGGAAGTTATAACAGTGAATTTGAGACCGTTTTCCTACCTCGTTACTAACGTTAGGTACACGATTAAACGATTCTGATTGCTTCATTTCTCTTTTATATGTCTCATACACTCGCAGCTTAGTTTTAAATTCTATTATAGAAGTGCACCCAAATAACATTGCTTTATTTTGTGTTGAATCATTTATTCCTTTAATAATATAAGTTATTAAAGCTTGGTTTGTCAATGCTACTTTGCTGTGAAATTTCTTTCATTGAGTAAAAGTATTCTAAAGGGGATTCGTTACTTTTCATTTTACGTTTTTGCAGCATTTCATGCACCTCAGCCGAATTGAAAGATATTTTAAACTCTTCCATTAACAGATCTTTTAATTGTTTAGATGAATTAATACCGATCTCACTCCTAACAACTAATGAAACGTTCCCCCTAAGACATCTTTTTGCATAAATAAATTTGTGAACTTAAAACAACGAGAGTAATTCCGATTGGGCTTCAAAGTTTTCAATCCAATGTAAAACATTTTCATGTCTTTCATCCTTAAAAGGAGTTATTACACTCTTGATATCATTAAAACTCACTATTATTTTTTGTTCTTACTTGTTATTTATACTATTAACACTGCTATCTATTTTAAACACATTATCATCACAGCTTTTATTTTCGTATTGCACTGATTGATCGCATTTCCTCAATTCATCTGTTTCTTCTTCTAATATCTCCTCAGTCGTTAAGGAATCTTTAAGTATTTCAAAATCGCAAAGACAAGTTACAATATTTTTTGCTATTTCCAATTGCGTACCTTCACTATCGATACTTAAAACATCACAAATTTTAACTAATTCATTTAACGTAAACTTATCAACTGTTTCTTTCATCATCTCTAAAAATTCATTATCACCAATTTTAAAATTAAATCCTTCAAAATTCAAAATTCTATTACGATTTAATCGCGTATTTTCATTCTTAAAAATTAATCTATCAAGCAACTTAATCGTTGAGGCTTTGCTTTCTTTCAGTGCAACACGAATTATTTCAAAATCACTCAAATACATTTTTAAAACAATAAATAAAATATTATCAATGATATAAAATTATACTCAAGCCAAAAAAATTTAAATAAAAATTACTTATTGACTCGAAAATTTTAATTTTTTTTAAATCATACAAAAGCAAAAATTTCAATAAACATTTTAAAACCTTAAAATTTTTAAAAAATAGTGGGCCCCAAAATATTTAAATCAGAAGAATAAAAAGGGGAAAATTCCCCAAAAAAGCATGGGGCCTCTAGAGTCTTTTTTGGGTTCCCTACCCCCCAGACAACCCTGGTACCAAGTCTAAAAAGGAAAAAGGATTAGTGTCTGGGGGGGAAAAGCTGACGACATATTCTTAAATTTTGCATCATCTAAGTTCTCAGTTAAAGCTTACAAATAATATATCTTATTTTTATATTACACACACACACACATATATATATATATTTTCACCTAATTTACTTATAAAATGCAAAAAAAAAATTTTATGAATTACAAAAAAATTTTTTATCATAGTTCACACAAAAAACAAAGTGCCTGGAAACTACGCGGTTTTTGAAAAATTTTTTTTATTATAATGTGCTTAATAAAATTTTTTAAACAATGAATTTTTAAAAAAAAATTGGATTTTGTCAAAAAAAAATTGAATTGTATTATTGCTATTTAAAAAAAAATTTTTTTTTTGCATTCCTTAATTAAGTTTGAACAATATATTTTTACCCAAATTTCCCCTAAAAAGCCCCCGTTAAATTTAGAATTGGACAAATAGTTTTAAAAACATATATAACTACTGCTGGAAAAAAAATGTTTAAAATTATTATAAAAACAATAAAAGAAATATAACGAAACTATAAAAAAAAAACAGAAAAGGTTAAAATTTTTTTAAAAAAATTTTTATTCATTTATAGTTATGATTTTGAAGCCCCTTTTCAATTCCTTTTATATAAATGATATTTTTAAAAGAAATTTTTAGAAAATCATAGTAATTATAATCTTAATATTAATATGAACAAATTTATATAAAACTCTCATAGATTTAGTTTTAAAAGAAAATTGCATTAACTTTAATGATTCATTTTTTAATTAAACTAAAGGTCTATCCCAAGGTGTCCCTGCTAGCAATAGTTTGATTAACTTATATTTACACTTTTATGAAGATAATAAAATTATTAATAATGATAGCTACATTTTTAGATAAATTCAGGATCTAATTGTTTTTGGAAAAAATATTAATTTTAATCACAATATTAATTTTTATCCTGATTACTTAAACCTAGTTAAAATTAATCATAATCTAATTAAAACTAATTACTTAGATTTATAATAGTATATTAAGGATTATAACTATATAGTATTATTTATGATAAAAGAGATGCTTTTAATTTTAACATTCTTAAAGTGCCATACTGGAATTCAAATTTATCTATCTCTATATATATAAATATTATTTTTAACTATATTTATCGTAATAATGTATTACTTAGTGATAAATATAATATATATTTAAATTTTAATATCTTCATTAAACAATGTATTGAACATAGAGATATCCTGCTAACATTCTTTACAATTACAATTATATTTCTATTAGTTCTCAATGGAATGACAATATATATTAATACTAGCATTTTCAAATAATGATACAGTTTACTTTTATGCGGTACTGCTTTTCTCTTGTTGTAGTTGGCGGGAAGCATAACATGTTGCTATACTCACGAAGTAAGTCTTACTATCTACTTTATCGCATCGTCTTTAAATATATAATAGTAAATACCAGCAGCTATAATTTTATCGTTATATTTTAATGGTATAGTGTATTTTATTTGTAATATTTAAATTTCTCCTAATATTATTCTTTCCTTTCCTTTTGGCTCAGTAATATAGACAAATTACAGGTGAAGGTTGGCTAACCCTAAAACTTGTTTAAACCTGCATATTGGTTCTTAAAGCCATGAGTTTGTTATTGTACTACTGAGCCTAATATTTCCTACTATCATGAGAAAAAAATATGAAATATTACATTATCAAAGAAACAAGAGTGTAAGGAATATGATTCTAAGATATTTTACAATTATTTTTAGCATTATTTGTAAAAATGAAATGCTACATGTTTAATCGTATCCTTCTTTTTTTTTAAATGCATTAAATTCTCAATAATATTTAAAAAGGAGTAATATGTCTGTATTCGCGCTTGTCATTATCGCTTAACCATGTAGAAATCATGACTGAAGCTCCTAATAAATTGTCAAAAAAATACTAAACATTTTTTGTTTTGTTTTGGGCAAAATTTCACATTACACAAAAATTTAAACTATATTACTCTTTTATCCCCAATTATTTGGTTGTATAGAGAGTAAGATAATTTTCACTGTTGTTGCTGAGATAAAATATAAGTCATTAGCACAAATGGTATTTATTAGCCTATTATGTATTAACACTGTGTTCTTTCAAGACTTTTTTTATAATTTTACACACATGCAGTCACAAAACATTTAAAATCATAGTGGTTTCTGAGTGAGTAGGTATTTTCTAATGTCACACTTTTTTGCAGGGGTAGGCAAACTTATTGCTGTGGTTTGACAAACCAATCTATCAATATGATTCAGAAAGTCACGTAGTAGGAAATATTTCTAAGAATTCGATTTACGTCGCAATGCATGAAGAGTTTGGAAATAGAGGTCAAAAATACAGGCTTAAAATTTTATTATATATTAATTATCAATCACTTAAAAATATTTATTGACATATAAATAACACAAAAAATAACTATTCCTTCAACATAGATAAAAAAAAATCGAGTTGCATATACACTGCTGGCCACACAGAATGAAAACCCTGAGGAAGCATGCAAACCATGTGAAATTTACATCATGCGTCGGCAGTGATGAAATATGTAAACCCTTAACATTATTGCGCATAAACACATCATGAGCCACCATAGCACTACCCTTAAGTGCTATATAAAGGGATAACAAATTGGCGATTCAAAATACGACATTTTTTTTCCACACAAACTGTTTCTATATGTCAAAGTTTCTGAATTCCACCGAGGAAGAACATTAGCCTATAAGGATTGCAGATTATCTTTCAGAGAAATCGGTCAACGTGTTGTACGAAACCAAGCAACTGTGATAAGAATATGAATGATGATCTGTAGGAAAGAAAAAAACTATATGAACCAACGGGGCCAATCACTCCCACCTCGTTGCACCACTGCCTTCCCATGATAAAAGGTGGATCGTGTGCATGGCAGTGACATATTGCGCCGCCACATCATGTAACATAGCACAACCAATTCAATCAGTTACGCATCATTCGGGGTCCGCTCTTACCAATTGACGCCATTTGCTTTAGAGTGGAACATTGGCAAGGCATCTATTGATTCATTTAACCTTGACTGGAAACCACAAGCGCTTGCGCCAACAATGGTGCCAGGAACGGCGGTGAGCATGGGCAATGGAATGGAATGACACTATTTTTCAGGTGAATCAATCCCACTTCTGGCTGCTACACCGCGAAGGTCGGATTCAAGTTTGGAGGCTACTGGACTGTTGTGTTATTCATCACCACACTGGTCTTGCATCTGGTATCATGGTTTGCGGTAGTATTGAATTTTACTGTCGCACCCCTCTAGTATGTCTTGCCGATACACTGAATAGACAACGCTATACTTCTGAGGTGTTGGTGCCAGTGGTCCTCCCATACATTCACTACTTGCCATCAACCATATGCTAACAGAATAAAACGCAAACACACGTGGCATGCAATGCTCAAAAGTGCCTTTACCCATCAGATCTAATTGCTTCCTTCGCATGCTTGTTCTACCAATTTATCTCCACTAAAAAAATGTGTGAACCATGCTTCCACAACGACTGGCGCGGGATGCACTACCCATTGCTACACCAGATCAGCTTTGGCAATATGGGGAAGCCTCGTGGATTGCTGTACCCGAAGGATAAACCCAAAGCCTATTTGATCCTATGCCGAGGTGTGTAGCAGCACCGATAGCCAACAATGTTGGCTACACTAACTACTAATTTTGTCTCCATCTATACTTCTCAAGATGCTGTAATTTTAATTGTTTTATCTTTGTACAACATATTATCTACGAAATAAATTTTTCTGTAATATTTCTGGTCTTTTTTTGTTTATGTTGCCGGTAGTGTATATTATGTATAATATATGATACAAAAATAAAAATAATAATTAAAAAAAATAAATGCTGTTTGTGTCATTTTCGACACATGACTGGAGCTTACTCTTTGAGTACGGTTGTCTTTGTGATTATATCGCAGGCAAACAAGGTAAATAAACGCAACTCATATATACTGAAAACATGCATCTATTCACATTTTTCATATTGATTCGGTAAAATAATATACATCAATTATGTTACATAAATATATTTTACTCATAGCACATGAGTACATTGTTAAGAAGGTTGATTTACTTCACTATTAATATCACTTCGAGTATTAATTACATTATCTCGCCATTATTAATCACTGTGACAAGAGTCTTGTGGCAATTAAAGTATGATAAGTGAATGTCGGTAGATACGGGATTTACGAATCGTGAAAATATCGCATCAATTTTTGTACCATACCTAGTCGTCCGTAGTCAATTCCTACTACATCAATCTCAATTACAGTCCTAGTCAATTTGTGGGGCCATGATGGCCGCGTTCGTGTTAGACTTTATGCCGGTGAAGGCTGCCTTTCAGATTGCATTATCGAATGACATAGTGCCCTAACACCCGGAGTTATGCTTTGGGTGCAATTTCGAATCATGGACGTTGCAACTAGCTATGAATTGAGGGTAATCTCAATAGCAACAGGTACGCCCGTGAAGTGCTACAGCCCGACGTCATTCCCTTTCTCTAAGGCATCCCTGGAGCTATCTTTCAGAAGGATAATGCAGGATAAGACTGTTTGAGACTTCTGTTCAGTCCAATACATTCAACTTTTTCCACGGCTTGTTTACTCGCCAGATATGTCGCCTATTGAGCACATGTGGGATTTGTTAGGTCAGCGTCTTGCTCATGATCCGCGTTCCAAAGCTTCAAAAGATGAACTTTTGCTCTCCATACAATACTTGACTTTGACTCCGTGCCACGTCGTATAGCAGCACTTATTGAAGCGCGTAGTGGCAACAACAAATACTGATGTTGGACATTTAATATTGCTTTTTGCTTTGAAAATTTCGTCATTTATTTGTACTAATCCTAGTCATTTGTGCATTAAATTTCATTTAGTTCTGATTTTTCCTTCATGGGGCTGCAATTTTTAAGTACAGCACTTTATATCTTTCAAATTAGATTTAGTTTTATTTAAGTACTGGGTATTTCTTTTTACAAAATCATCACGATTGCCAATAAACTTACGTTATGAAACGCTCACGTTTTGATAGATGGCGACCCTACCCCACGATTAATACAGAATCATCTATATTGTGTTATGCGTTTGAAATTTTCAATTTCATCTAATTCCTCATTGCGAAGTTATGTTTCTGATAACATCAAAATGTGTGCTTTTTGCAAAATATTACCAAGGAGATCACGTGCATGTGCCCAGGGACTTTGACAGTTGAGACAGAAAAGAGAATCATATCTTCTCCATTCCTTTTATTGATCAGATTTTAATCAATTGTAGTAAGATGAGAGAACAGCATAGAAACCCTGGTAAACTCATTTTGTAATAGAAGCATAGCTTCGTTGTTTCGTCTGCCGTAGTAAAAAAATTAATGCCCATCAGTAGGTACAATATGATGTTCGTCTTGAGCCGTGACCCTGGATAATTCTACGTGGACCAAAGGATGTTAATATGCCTTGTTGCACATGTAAGCACTTTCATCAAATCTCCCTCCTAGCGATTTTTGAATTCTCAAGGAGCATTCTGGTTTCAATGGGAAATGATTTCTTTTAGCATGAATCAATTTATTTCGGTTGAGAGGAACTGTCGCAGATCTACGGTTGAACTTAACCATTACTCTACCGATTTCTTCCGCATTTGCATAACCAGCCACTTTTCCTCTTGTCTTAACACCCACGCCGTTTGGAAATAGGAGATCATCCCGCAAAACTCTATTTTGATCATCCAATTCAATGTGTGACAGTTTACTTACAGCCTCATTGGCTAAGCCATCAATAATGTCGATGTTTACAGTTATCATATAGGGTTTATCTACAACGAAAATATTTTCGTATGGTGACCCTCCAGTGTCAATCGTACTGAATTTATGACGCTTCTATCTGGCAGCTCTTTCTTTTGCGCGATCAGCTTCACAACCGCCAAATTTGGGGATTTTCAGTTGTTACAATCAACTTTGTCAAAAAGCTAAGGCATAGAGTGTCTCTTGGCTCGAAAACCATTTCCGACGCCAATTACGGTAAAACGCTAGTAAACGTAGTTTGAAAATTGTTTTTAATTTTTTTGTCTTTGTTTTTAAGGGCTTACATTTTAAATATACTTTTAAAATTCCCCACATAGATAAGAAATAATGGTATTTTTTAAACAAAAAATGTAAGAAAAATCTGTTTTAATGATTTCTTGTAAAAAGGGTATATTAAACAAAAACTTTTTTTAAATCCGTAATTTTTAAGCGATTTTTTCAATCTTTGAACAAATTACAGATAACCACACTTGTAAGCAGATCAACAATATTTAACACTTCTAAAAAAATCCGTCTGATTATTTTTATAAATAACGAAGTTATTAAATGTGTGGCTAAAATTTTGAGTATTTTTTGAAAAACAGCGGGAAAAAAAGTTTTCGGCACATTTCATGTTTTAAAAAGATCACTTATTCTAAAAGAACAAAGTATGATTTTTTTTTGGACAGAATTTTGATGCATTACAATGGTAAGAAATATGTACAGAACTGATGAAATACTTTTTTCATAAAAACGCATCGATATTGAATCATCAAAAAATAAAAGATAAGAAATTGGCAAAAAGGCAAAATTACATTATTTTGTAAAAAAAAACTATACAGTATCGTGGCGAAATAAGTGAACTTTTCTATTCTGCAATCATTTTTTATCTGATTTCAGTAAGAAAAGAATGATCGTAATTTAAAAAAAAAAGACGAAAAAGTGGTCCTTCCTTTCGTCAGTAACTTGGTGTATGCGCAGAACACAGCGTAACGCAATTTGTAAACGCTTGTACAAATTTCACTTCTCAGAAAATTTCCTTACCGGGGGGGGGGGGGGTCATATGAGAATCGATTCTTAAGGAGTCAAATCCAAAAAAAGAATTAAACGTAAAATATAAGTATTCCTGCAATGAAAAATAATAAGAAGTACATTTTTAATGTGAATCATGTTTTTTGCAAAGTTTTATTTCATATCCCAACATCAAAGGTATAATTTGTGCCTTCCAGTTTAACACGTTTCTGAATGTCCAGTCATTAAACAACTTTGTGGCTCAAAATATATTTCATATTGTGACGTCTCTCGCGTCTTTCTGATTAACATAACTCCTATGTTCTTTGACGGCCACGATTAATGGCAAAACCTTTCCAACCCAATACCAAGAAGAGAAACGGATCGAATATGTAAATGAGATATACTATAAAAGGATAGCGCGGCAAACATAGCGATAGCATAGATAGCATAGCGTAGCAGGCTCAGAGATTGTAGTGTGGAATCATTCTGATCAATAGCGTGACAAAGCTTAGTGTGAAATCTTGCGGACCAAGAATAAGCAGTCAAGAATTAGCTGCATTGCGGATCAAGAATCTTCATAGATAAAGTTATAGATTATATTCTCTAGGTCAAGGGACCAGACTGGAAAAGGTAATATTAGATATAAGTAATTAGATAACAGGATTATTTAGGATAATTGAGATAGAGAATCTAATTGCGTGATCTGACTTAAATACGTGATTTAATTTGGGCTCGACTCTCACTCTAATTAATAAGTGTCAAATTAGAACTTAAGTATTATAAGTTACTCTTAATAAAAGTTGTATTAAGAATTATGTCTCATCATTTTGATAATCCCACACCTCTAGCTTACGCGGAACCGGTAAGACATGGTCATCACAGGATGACTATGTCTCAATATGAGAAAAGATTTGCTCTCTATACATAGAACCAAAAGAGGAAAAAAATAACACATAACATTTTCTTCAAACAAATAAAACTCTGCAGCATACATCAATTTAAAGCAGTACATCAATTTAAAATACCTGTAAATTTATCTGTAGAATTAATTATCTTCCAGATGCTTTCATGATTCCGTATATAAAGAAATTCTGCTTTCAATAATTCTCAAGATTTCTTTTCACCACGCAGCAATGAATGCTGTTTCCTTTCACAAGTACTACACAATCGTTTGCATTTGAATTGAATATTTAACGCTAAGAAAAAGGTATCAATTAAACAGCATACTTCTTTTTTACATAAATAATTCTAACTACAAGCAAGTAGGTTCAGTAGAATCGCGTCTTATGAACAAAGTTTGAAAGTAAGAAATAACATTACAAATGTTATTTCTTACATAATGTTATTTATTTCTTACCTTTTATTAAAATGAACAAAACTTGAAAGTAAAAATGCGCATGGCGTACAATGGAGACAGAGATATATAACTTTATCTCATAACTTTGTACAGTGCCTCTGAGAATTGCTCCGCG
The DNA here is from genome assembly GCA_019973955.1 of Trichonephila inaurata madagascariensis. Taxonomy (NCBI): domain Eukaryota; kingdom Metazoa; phylum Arthropoda; class Arachnida; order Araneae; family Nephilidae; genus Trichonephila; species Trichonephila inaurata. The sequence goes on from BMAV01011116.1 coordinate 22,566, forward strand.
TGCCCCTGCTCTATAGTAACGCAAGGGCTATTGGTGACAGATTTTGTAATTTTGAGCACGATTAAGTGATGAGGGTGCCTGCCATTTGAGTTGACACCCCCTCCACACCCACCGTACAAGTATGAGCTATGGCAGATTTAATGTGCATCCGTCTCTATAAATGGCGTCTCTTCAGTAGCACAAAGACTCGAACCCGCGACACTACGAGCACCCGTTCAAGGCCGTAACCATCAAGCTACCAAGTTCCGAAAGGTAGCTTCAGAAAGAATAACATTTTAAAAACTGATTACAATCTCTTAACCCTTTAAGTGCTACCGGCATATATATGCATCGTACTCAAGCACTGCTTTAAATGCCATGGACGTATATATATGCCTTTCCTATAAATGCGATCTTTTTCTTCGCTCTGCTTACATTAGAACTATTCCAAAGGCTCTTGAATGCAATAAAATGATTCTGACAGTGTTCGGGGGGGGGGGGATATTTTACTTATTTCATAGAAAAATTTTCTCTTTTTTGAGACTTTTCTTCACTCTCTAATACACCGATAAGATTACTCACGACTTAGTGACCCTGCCCACTAGAAGACCTTGGCCTACTGGGTGTTGAAAAGACATTTTAGAAAAATGTAATTATTTTGCTATACGTTGAATAAATTAATTGTAAAAATAAAATATAATTGTTTTTTTTTAATAAATAATCTAGCCTGTGCCAAAAAATATGCAAAGTAATACATGATGATATTTCATTTTATACAGTATTAATGTTTCGATGCATAATAATTTATACTTGTTAGGGTGTGTTATAAAACTTTCTCTAGTTTTCTGAAGACGTTTACCTTTTTAAAACAAACATAAATAGAAAAAAGCGATAAATCTAAGACATGTGTCAAAACAAGCATTAAAGAATATTGACTGCAGTACTAGAATCTTTTGAAAAATGAGATATATAAAAACATTTTCTGCATTTGTGCCAGAAACATATTTTCAGCGCAAAGTGTACTTAAGATAATGGTCATTATTGATTGAAGAAAACTCTTTTTCCCGCAGCTTATATGAAAATGATAGATTTGTAAAGAGGATGTGACTTGTTTTTAAATTTATGAAAGCTGTTTACAAGAAACTGGATCAGATTATTTGTTGAAATAAGTTGTTTTTGAAGTACGTTAGTTATCAATATTTCTACACTCGAATCATGGCATCTCGACAATTATGAAGATTAAATTGACAAGACCACACACAGCAGTCGTAAATACAGATTAATTTTAGAAACTATCATATAGTGTCAGTATCCATTTCAAAAATATCTTTTTTTCGTAAATATATTTAGTATCCAAAAATTACTTTAATTTGTATAGTTTTCCAATATAAGTTTCGTGTTTTTCAGAATGTAGGAATTTTTAGCTCTTGAAATGGATTTTTTTGAGTCTACTGTCAGTTTTCTTCAGCGATAAACTGCTGTCAGGGACACTCATTTTATAATCGAGAATCACTTTTTACCAAGAAAAGGTTAGTAGGCTTCATCAAATATATTGCTGTTCACTTCGATCTGCGCATACTGACACTGGCGAAACTTTGCATTTTATGGAGAATTGCCAATATATATATATATATATATATATATATATATATAGTAATATAAAATAACAGTGAAGAAGTACTAGAACCTACAGTGCTAAAGCAGGAAGAAATTGGAATTCACCAGACATAACAAAAGTAGATACAAAAAAGTCTTTGGACTAAACTGGAGACCTATTATGATTTCTAAAGATGTCGCTGAATTAGGCCAGCGAATTAGGGTTAGCAATGCTTTACGGATACTACCTTCCCCGTACAGCAGAAACTTTCGACAAAGCAGGAAAAAAAGAAAAAAAAACGCCAAGTTGAAAAGTTAAGCCTAATACAACACGTGGAAGAAAAACCTGATAATATATTAAAATGAAGCTAAGAAAAAAGAACAATAATGAATGTCTCAAGGAGAGGAATAAAAAAATAAATAAAATATATAAAAAAATAAAAAAAAACTTACGTGTAAAATAATTACTGGAAATCGAAAATTCAACCTTTCAGAATAAGCTCCCTACTCGAAATGACGTAAAATAAATTTGAAAGACTATTCGAGAAGAAAAATAGTGGCGCCACCTGGATATTTTTTTTTGCAATTAAACAAAGCACTAAGATTTTTTTTAAAAATAAACTAAATAAAGGAAGTTTTAAAAACGATAATGAACAAATTTAAGAACTTCGCGACTTCGTTATATAGAGGTCCGACTGTAAATATATATATATATTTACAGTCGGACCTCTATATAACGAAGTCGCTAAATCCCAGAAAAAAGTTTGTTATATGGAAATTTCCTTATATAGAGATTCATCTTTTAATATACTTAATATAAACCACATAACACAAATGTTAAATTCGTAAACACTTTATACTAAAAAAGTAATTATGCACACTCTTTTTAAGATTAGTATATTTTATACATCTTACCCATCAAAAAAGAAAGAAAATGAAAGGAAGAAGAACTGCAAGAAAAACAAGAGAAAAAAATGTCGAAGAATTCACTGTATTTTCAATATCAAAAAATAAATTTATATTAAAATTAATGAATTTGAAGGACATTTTCTAATTTAAAGCAAACAAGTATTACTAAACGTACATTATTTTATAATTAGAACACGAGGTCAAATCCACTGAGTATGAAAGGGGATATCGAAGATGTTTCTAGTGAACTGGACAATGGGGGTTAATGGTTGCACTTCTTGGTTGAAATGTCCAGAACTCCATCACCCTCGGTGAGTTAGACATCTAATAAACCCAATTCATGACCCCCATAAAATGTGCTAAAGAAAGAATAACTTGAAATGCTTAGAAATACTTTAAAGGTAGGGAGAAAAAAATTGAATTACAAAAGTAAAAGTTCGTTATGTAGAAAATGCACTTCACTCTTGGTAGGTTATTTTACAAAGAAAATAGTGAAATGCTCAAAATCCCAGGAAACAGTTCGCTATATAGAAAAATTCGCAATATAGAGATTCGTTATATACAGGTTCGATTGTATCTATATATACATTGTTAACGCAATTTTTTACTTCTAGAGACAAGTGAAAGATGAAAGTGCTATTTATAATATGTGTTATTTTACTCGGAAAAGCACTATGGGTGAGAAATTAGAGAAATATTTAATTTTTTTCAAAATTTTATACAATTTATTATGCTTCGTATGTATGATTTTTTAAATATTATTGTTAAGTAAAACTTTATCATTCAATGTTGATGAAGGGGGTACTCAAAATATCCGTCGAGCCACAAGTCCCTTCGTGAGGTTTATGGAAAGGGAAAAGAGGTGAGAGGCCCTGACCGGCTCTCTCAAACTTGGCTCTCTGAGGTTCTCTCTCAAACTTGGGGTGGAAACGAGCCAAAACGTATTGTCACCTGCATAATACTCAAAGCTACGGCTAACAACAGGCGTACACTCTAGCTCTTTGACATAATGAATTTCGTGGACTTCGATCTGGCACATGCGGATCAGGTGGCATTAGTAACAACATACCAAAGGCTTTAAAAGCGAAATTATAATAACATATTTTAACAATAAAAGAAAAATATATTTTGCATTTTGCATAACTCTTTATTCTCCATCTCGCAAGCAAATGTAGCTTTCGTCAGCTGAATTTTCCTCAAGAGGAGCTAAAAATCAAACATAAAATTTAAAATACACTTTTTAATAATATGTTCATTTTCCATTGAATACATTTTACGAACGAAGAAACATAATAATTTCTTAAAGTGAAAACTACAGCATGATGCTTAAATGACTTTGCTCGATGAATAACTTAAAAATAAAAAGGGTTTCACCTATTATCTTTGATTTCAAAAAATAAAATAAAGTTGCTCTCTTTAGAATACTTTCAATTTATGTTTTCTATTCTCATAATAGAAAATGTTTCGCTATTAGTGACTGGCTTCTTCTTTCCTTTTGTAAGGAGGATCACTCTTCAGGAAGGAATAAATGAAATGCAAATTCATCAGAAGGAAAATAAGTTCCGGTACTCCCTCAAGAACTCATCTAAAACACGCTATATTATTCACAAATAGCCCTCAATCCTTTGAAATCACTTGAATATAATAAATATAGAAAGAATTTTGATAAGATACGGTTGGATATGCTCACCACTGCAGAAAGAAAATGATGTGCCGTGCGCATAAACATTTCACGTACTTGTAGAAAGAAAAAAGTAATTTTTTTTATTGTATCTAGAAAAAGAAGGGATTAAAATAAAAATTAATTAGAAAGGCAAAATTGATATTTATATTCTAAAAATACATTAACAAATTTATATTGGTTAGTTAAATAGTTAAATTTAAAAGAATATATATATATATATACTTTAACCCTTTATCGTCCGCCGGTACTTATAAGAACCACTCACTTTAAAATTACATAGAGTAACCATTTTTACGAATACTCTGACGATACTTTGTAGGAATATTCTTTGAAATCCCTTGTTCCAAGATATATGGCAGCCCGGGTTCTATGATGAGCATTTTAGAGGGGAAGGCGAATAGTTATCTAGCAGAAATTGCGTTTTCAGCGAATTGCGAAGATTGCCATTTTTGTTCCGAAAAATAATTAATATCAAAAGGTAAGTGTCTTATTTTTTTTATATTTCAATGTAGACCTTAAAAAATGATTTGTCTATTTATTTTAAGTGATAAATGTATATAATTAATTTTGCAAGTTGAATGTCTTTAATTAATTAGCTCTAACTTATTAAATTTCCCAAAATCACGTATTTCCTTTATGTATATCCCTTAATTTTCAAAAAAAAAATATTGCATGAAAAAAAACTGCAGTGAATCATAATGCATTAGATAAAGGCTTAAAATTGAAAACTATTATAATAATTTATCTTTTTAGCTAAATAAATGGTACTTTATGTTGCTTTGAGTAAACAGGATTTCAACTAAGTTAGGAAAAATCATGAAATATTATATACTATCCATTTACATGTCGATTCAGCGAAATTTTTTTAATCATAACCAGAGGAACATAGTTGAAATCTATTTCAATACTACTAATTTCCTGCAGATTAATAACACCGTGACAAAAAGCCTCAACTGAAAATAAGCTTTACCAAAAATTCTCAATCCTTAGTATGCAATTGATTCACTACTATACCTACAAACTTGCAGGGTATGTAGGAGATACAAATACTACCCGGAATCATTTAGGAATGCAGGGTCGCAAATGCGTAGTTGTGAGTTATGATGCAAACAAGCAGAGAAAAAGAACATAAGCAGCAACACATCAGTGGGACAAAAATTATTTCATTGAAAAGTTTACTACAACATCTGTTCGAAATTATGACCAGAAGCAGCCTGGCATCTATTCGGCAAGGAATCACATGCGTTCTGGAAGACTCCTAGCATATCACACATCCTCCCGCAGCTACAGATATTCCAGCAATAAGGTCTTCAATTGAAGGAACGGGGGCCTTTTACACCAAAATGAACCAGTTAACTCGTTACATTACCAGTCTAACATAACCTTCTCCCACTTGCGAAGGTCGTGCGATTTGAAACATGCTTGTTCGGGTAACTTTCCTGGTACATACTCCGAGCGGTGTGTCTTTTATAGTATGTATCTCCATACACTATCAGCATGTCGTCAGTTCCTCATTTGAATATGAATCCATCCTACTACATCGGGAAACGAATGACAATTTCCAGTAGTATTAATGTTCACAAAACCTTCCATTTAGAGCCATCTATCGCAAGACTAACACAAGAAATCTCCCAGAAGTCAAGAATTCTCCGTCAGACTTGGCAGAAGAACTCTGGTAGTCATTTCAAACACCTGTTGTAGTACAACCGTTTAATAAAATGTTTTCTGTCCCTTAAAGCATTGTTGTTTCTTTTCTCTTTCTCTACTTTTATTAGCCACCATAGCTCAGCGCTTCTCAAGCATTCACTACCTGCGACCGAATATTCAATCATAATTTTGATTGCGACCCCTTCATACAATAACAATGCATTGAATACGATAATACGATACTCTGACGCTAAAGCTACAATACGACTTTTACTTCTTAAGTGCCGCCGGCGTATAGAAACGTGTAGATCAGCTGATGCGTAAATTGATCCGGACGTATATATACGTTTTTCCGATATACGATCTTCTCTGTCACTGCTATCCATAAAATTATTCTGAAAGCTTTGGAATACAATAAAATGACCTTGAGAGTGCTTGCGAAAACTTTTCTTATTTCGGAGGAATTTCTTATTTAATCCCCTTATCCCTTTCCGCTAATACACCGCATACGCTTACATACGTGCAAAACGATGTCATTGGAGAGCGAATCCCATAAATTTTAATTGACAATGAAGGGATTAACTATACACCATAAAAATTATCCAGGTAAGTGTTAGTTTTAAAATAGAATTTTACGTTTATATATGACAAGCTCGTGGGACCACTGGTAATTATTAAACTTGTTCTTAACTTAGTATTGCTAAATTAATTATAAAATACAATGTGTAGTACTAAAATATTTATAAGTGTATTATATCAGAGTAAATGTTTATTTTCTTCTTTTTTTATTTTTGTGTGTGTCAGAATGTATTTTGTATGTTTGCTTAGAATAAAATAATAATTTTTGTGCATAATCTTTTGTTTTTGGTTGTTCAATATGTTCATGCCCCCCTTCTAAGGTTATCACGCACCCCACAGTTTGAGAAGCGCTGCCATAGCTTGCAACTGCGGCATTTTCGACCGAGTCTTTTTTATAACCCCTACACAGCCTGTAAGTTTGTCGATCTGATAGAGAATCTCTCTGTATAAATTTTTCTTTAGAGTTGAATTTTAAAAACAGTAAAATTTATTTTATTTTCAAAATTATGCCTTAAAGTACCATACTAGCATTTTTCTTTTTCATTGATATGTATAATCTATACCAAAAATAGATATTGTGTGTCTATTAATTTTTTTTAAAATTTCAATTATGTTCTGTAATTGGTAAGTGAATAAAAAAAAAACAGTAGTTCAACTATGTAGATGCTTGATCATTTATTCCAAGTTGTACGCAATATCACATAATTTAGAAAAATATTAAAGAAAAATTCAGCAAGTTCTTATTTTTTCAAGATTATTTTTATATTATATAATATCATAAATACCTTGTTTCCTACTATGTTGTTGTTGGTGGTAATCCTAGACAATCCCCATGAATCCAAAAAATTAGGAAATTCTAAAAACAGAAGAGCATTGTCTTTTTTAAAATCTAAACAAGTCAAGATAAGGCAGATGAGACCAGCTCGGAATAACACCAATGACACTCTGGACCCTGACGAAGCTTTTATAAGGCCGCTTACAAAGGGCGAGAAGGTAGTCTGGTGTTTCATAAGCATAAACCTGAATGTACCTTCTGGATTTCTTTCGAAGTACCAAGGATGACTAGGAGATGAGTTCTTTCAAGTTGATTGAGTGCAATTTTCTAAAGTGAAGACAATTTTCTTAAGGTAAGAGACCCAGTAGAGCTTATTTCCTCCTCAGCCGCAGTCCTGGCCAAGAAATCGGCTTTCTCATCACCATCACGTGAGATGGGACCCCCTGAAAATGAGCACGACGATAAGAAGAAATCCTATCAGTAAAATTAAGGATATCAATGCTAGTCTGGTTCTCTATAGATGTCCAACTGGGGAGATTCTGTTCTGAAAAACGGCTGTCAGTCAGAATTCAAATGTCTTGAAAAGGAAACCCGGTTTCGCATGAAAACTGTAAACCCTTTCTTATATCACACACACACACAATAAGCTCCAAACTAAAAACTGAATTAAAATTTGGATTTTGTTTATCTTAATGTCTATGACTCCGGTAGGAGTAACGATGTGTGTACACTACCCGAAATTCCCCCATCATCTCTGCTACCATCAGTATAAATACTTAAAGATGTCTGAAGAATACAGTGGATTGCTTCCAAGGCCAACTGTCTGATGAGATCCGGAATCTCAGAGTGTTTTGCAATTCTAATCAAGAGTTCTTCGTGGAAATTAAGTCTTTCAAGTTTCAGATCAAAGCCCTCTTGGCATAAAGAATGAGGTTTCACATTGGCAGAAGGAAAACCCTGCTTCTTTTCAAGAGGAACTAGACGATGTATAAATAGACGAAAATAGAAAATGTTTCCTAAGACGTTAGTTGTCAGTGCAGTCGTGAAAGTACTCAGAGGTCCTATGCTCATCACTGAAACTGGAAAGCTTGTTAGAATATTTTGTAAGACAATAAGGTCTCCTCAAAGATAGAGAGAGCAGGTTATTCTCTAAGAGCACAATGTCTTCCGGACAGATAGGTCGGATTCCTGAAATTATTCTAGCAGCACTAAAAGCCGAACTTTCTCCATCTTGTCCAGATTATATTTGGAAGCGCATGTATGGAGAAAGAGACCATGCTTTAATATTGGTCTAACCAGAGAAATGTAGGTGGTTCGAAGTGTGTAGATATCAACTCCCGAGTCACGACCGAAAATGAACTTGAGGAAATTAAGTCTAATTCTGCCCTTGACCACATGACATTCAATGGGTTTATTAGGGTCTCCAGGTCCAATATAGAATCTAAGTACTCAAAATTTTTAACATAGCTTAACTCCTACCTTAGTACCTTCCATGAGTACTCACATGTTATATTATATAATACTTGAGTTGGTTTCTTCAGAAGCATGTAAAGTTATGATCTGACCAATGTTCAAGAGGAAAAGATGGGAAAGATAAACTTATTATACTCAATAAGAAATTAATAAATGCTTTGGATTTATATTCTTGAAATAAAAACATGAACTGTTTTACACTTCAAATATTTTTAAGGTGTAGAAAACGCTTAACAAAAATTTGCATGTTATAAAAATAACAAAAAGAAATGAATGAGAAGAAAATATCAATTTTTATTTAACCCGATTAAAAGCTACACGATACTTTTTCCAGTGCCACCGTTTTTCACATAGGTGCACGAAGGAGGTACATTAGAGAAAAGTCATAAATAAGTAAATGTTTCTCTGAAATAAGTAAAACCTTCGCAAACACTCTCTAGGTCATTTTATTGCATTCTAGAGCCTTTGGAATAGTTCTACTGATAGCAGCGCAAAGAGAAGGATCTCATTTAGAAAAGAGTATATATTAGCTAGGGGCATTTAACACTTCGGTTGAGCTAGGCGTATATATACGCCAGTGGAAGTTAAGGGATTAAAAAAATGAAACGCGTGGTTTTAAAACGTGAACGTAAAGAGTGTCGTGGGTTTCATTCATGGTGTCACTGAAGACCAGTCATGTTGATAGGGTCGATGTACATAAAATCTAAGTAAAATCTTAGTAGAGCATACACTCTTGGTAACAAACCAAAAAAGAGCCTAGCCAGGACGAGATGGCTCCAAGCAAAACGGACAATGGCGGCAAGTGAATACAGCGGGACAAAGTGGATACGTAATGAAAATAAACGTAGACAATACAGAAATTAATCAGATATATTTAAAGTAAAAATTAAAAAAAACAGTACTTACTTTCTTACTGCTGGTTTTTTCGAGTGGAGGATACAGCTAACAGCAGATTTTAACAAAAACCTTGAAGCCCTCATCGCTAAGCGAATGACCGTGGGAGAGCCGCCATATATATTCTGCGATTTAATGGTTCAACATACCCATTCGACATCTTCATTCAAATTCATTCAAAACAGCACTCTTTTGTTCGGGTAATTCCATTAGCTCATTCCATTTAGGACATTCATTATTGGGAACAATCAATCATTCCTTCCTTCCTTCATGTGCCCTTCAATCAATTCTTTAATCCTTTTCACACTCAACAAAGTAAAAAAAAAAATTCTAAGGTATATTAACTTAAACATGAAGTCATACTTCTAGCCCGGTGCCCAACAACAAAATGACGAAATTCAAAATGCCCGCCGACAAAATACGAAAATTTCAGAAATAGTTAGGTTTATCATATCTAGATTATCGAAGTAGGGTTACCAAGATGGCCCAATTATCGCCAACCAAAATAATTCGCGCCAAGGGTGTGGGCTCTCCTAGGGCCGAACTAAAATCTGTCGAGGCTCAAGGTTTTCCTCACCTGAATGGTAGCTTCTAGAGAAAAGTGTACGCTCAGGAGTTGTCTTTGGCACTTGACTATATCTCATAATAATGAGGTCCGTTGCCAATAGCCTTCGCGTTGCTTTGAAGTGAGACGTTAATAGAATTCTCACTTAGAAACTATCATTAATAGTTAATAAATGGTAGAATAGACTACTCGAAGAGTGTCAAAATGAAATTGTAGAAAATTAACAAAACTACATTTTTTTGAAAATATGTATTACAGATGGGAATTTTCTGGGTAAAAATGCCCATTAGCAAAAACGAAGACAATTCCTTTTTATGTCACTGTTTTCTATTTTTAATACAATTTAGAAATATTTCCCCAAAAATTGTTTAATTAAAAGTTAGCTATTATTAAGAAAATGCAACTTTATTCATTACTTTTAGAAAGTAAAGTTTGTAGTATTGGGATTACTCCTTTTGTGAACACGTACTTAAGAGTAATAGCACAATCATCTAAACTTCATATTTATAAATCGCACTAAACTACATTATAAAATGAAACGTCAATTAAAAACAAGTATAGCTCGGAACAAAGTAAAAAATATACGATCAATAAATATTTTGATTTTATTTTCGTTTTTTACTCAAACCCTTTTTATGAACAAATAACTCAGCTCCATAGCCTTAATGTTTTTTTTTTCTCTAATGGGGCTGCATATTGGTATCTTTACCTTCGCAGACCTAGTACATTTTAACCAGGAGAAAGTATCACTTTTTGTGCGGCACCACACACATTTAGGCGATACAAATTACCGTAAGTAATTTTGATGCCCAGTTTCTTTCTCAGCTCTGCCGATGCAAAACTCGTACTTAGGAATTTACTTTTGCCGAAAGCATCCAAGGCAAAAGGCCACTCAGGGAATAATTTTCATGCCATTTAATCAAATGAGAAGGCCAATGTCGATTTTCTGCATCATGAAAATCCTTCGACTAAGGTTGGGGTCGAACCCGCAACATTGGGTACAGAAGGCCAGTGATAAACCAACTACGCCACCCAGCCGGCCCATAGTCTTAATGTAATTTCATGTAATATCAATTAATATAATGGTAACTTCCCGGTATCACTGAGACTGAGCATTAAAGTCCTTGTTGACAATAAGTGGAAGTTTGGAATAAAGAACTTTAACACACACGCCGTTCCTTTGCCAGCTTTCCCAAAGCGTTGATGAATCCAAAGATTGAACATGTAATTATATATGTTACCGTTAAAGTGTATAATTCAGTAATTTTTTAGAATAACTGGGTATTTCATGAAATAACTAGACAAGTGAGTAAAAAAAAAGTATATAATAGATGAAAAATTTCATACTTTTCTCCTAGTTATTCTATGAAATAACTAGGTATTCTTTAAAATAACTAATGATAGACCATTAAAGTGAAATATAAACAATTTTAACGGTATTTTATAAATTACATGATCATAAAAATTGCTAAAATCTCTCGAAAAATATATTTTATCCCTTATGAGGATGAATAATTAATAAATAACAAGGGAAAGCAAATGATACAATTTACTATTTCTTAGATTGATAACATTAGTTAAACAGAAAGGAGAACAGAGAATATGTTACCAAAATAGATTATATTTAAATAACATCACAACAAAGAAAATGCTGAAAAGAAAAACTGTTACTTCATAAAAAAAAACATTGTGTAAACTTTTTAAAACAAAAACATAAAAGATTAATAATTTGAATTTTATGAGATACCTTTATTTTACTTTTCATTATTTATTAAAGCAAGAATTACTGTGATGAGACTTTGGATTGCACTGCTTATTATTTTTAGAAACAAGCACGTCTTTTACTATCATATATATATATTTTTTTACAGGAACACTTTTTAAATCCTTGTCCAGTACCTCAAATTTGAACAATTGCAACAGATCGAAGCGTTGTGTCAATATTTGGAACTTCTTCAGAGAAAACTAAATTTCCCTGACATATACTAAACTGATATCTCGAGTACAATTGTTTTATTCGACCATCTTTAGTTCCTAATCGGAAAAATCTTTTTCCAAAGAAGCTAGAATCGGTTCAAATAACTTTGAGTGCCGGTGGAGAAATTTAATGATCAAGTAATCGTTATTATATAGAATACCTAGTTAAATCGTATAATTCAATAATTTCGTAAACTTTAACTAGCTTGTCTAGTATTCTATGAAATAAAGGATTTCACACTTGAACGGTAACATATACATAAGAGAAACAGTTGCTTAATAGTTCGAGTCTTTTGTGATGCTTGTTTTTGGAACCTATCATTTCTTGTCAAAAAGTGTATTTCTCAAGTTAAAAGAAATTTTACTGAGAAAAGAAAAAAAAAAATTATCTGAGCCATAGATTAACACAACATGAAAAGAAAATTCGCTGCCATCTTTTGAAAACCATTAAAAGGGAAACTTAGCTCTTACTGTGAGAAATAGCTATTTTTTTAATGCTCGTGGTTAACACGAGAAAAAATATCTTTACAAGTTAGAAAGGCTCACATTCAAAGTTTCCAAGTCTTTTGTCACTGATCTCTCCCGATTTAAAAAAAAAAAATGAAAGAAGCGCGCGCCAGTGGGATTAAAGAAGAAAGAAGTTTAAAAGGAAAATGTTTTAAATGCGCCAACTTTAGAAAATCTCAGATTTCCCCTGCTTTTTAACTGGAACTTATAAAAAAACGAATGAATAATTCAACACAGTACAAAAACAAATGAAAAATATATACGAGTTACATGCAGTATATCAAACAATATTCCAAGTTCCCTTTTTAGTTTACGGATAAAATTCGCAAGCAAGTTTTGAGATTCATTGCTTGACTCTTTCATTATTACCATATGAGATATACTGCAATGATATAAACAATTTTATGAAAATCATTCACTTTAGTATATAAAGTACTTATTCCAACATAGCTTATTTATTCTTAATGAAAAAAAATATACCATTTGACTGTTTTTTTTTCGACTTAGACACCATTCGAAAATTAATTTCTACAAGTTTGATATTCGAATTAGGTTTAAATTTTTTTTCTGTCATTTTCTTTAAAGTAATTGTTATGACCTACGTTTTTTACTGCAATATTTCTGAAGAAGGTTGAAAAATGTAGCATGAAAAATATACACTTTGATATATTTTTCTTTTTTAAGAGAAGATATTATTAATGTAATGAATAATATTATGGTAACTACCAACCTTCGGATGCAGAAAAAATTTTTTACTGCACAAATTGAATATGGTTGCAACCAAAATTGGCGGAGAGCTGGAGTCAATTGATAATTACTTGCTAAAACATCAAAACATTTTGTTAAGAAAAGTTATTTCTAGGAGTTTTTCGAAATTTCAGGAACTTAATATGCACTGCTCAAAAAATTAGGGAAGCAATCAAAAAAGTGAGAAAACCGCTGTGCGATAGCCATTCATGGTAGTGCTTCCCAAACTTTCTATATTTGTTATCCAATATTCAGTCATAATTTTCATCACGCAGCCCCCCTTCCCCCTCCATACAAATAACACTGCGTCCCCACACAATTCAATAATACTATAGTTTGACGCTAAAGCTACAATACGACTTAAACCTCTTAAGTGATACTGGCGTATATATACGTCTTTTCAACAGGTGCGTTAAATGCTCCGGACGTAAATATACGTCTTTCCGAAGTATGTTCTATTCTGTGCACTGCTATCCATAAAATTATTCCGAAAGCTTTTTAATGCAATAAAAAGACCTTGACAGTGATTGTGAAAGGTTTGCTAATCTGAGAGGAATTGCTTATTTTTATTCATTTCTCCCCCTCCCGCTCCAATACATCACATACGCCCGCTTACGTGGAAAACAAAGACATTGGGGAGCGTGAATTTTAATCGGTAGTGAAGGGACTATTTATAAACCGACCAAAACAATTATCAAGATATGTGCTAATTTGCGTATTTAATTTTACATGTGACAAACCAATGGGGTCACTGGTAATTATCAAATTTTTCTTAGCTTAGTATTGTTAAATAAATTATAAAAAAAAGTTGTGCAGTACTGAAACATTTATATAAATGTATTATATCAGTGTAAATGTTAATTTTTTTTTTGTTATGTCAGAATGTATTTTGTTTAATTTCAGAAAATTAATAATTTTTTTAAAAAAAATATTTTGTTTTCGACTTTTCAATATGCTCGCACCCTCCAAGGGGGGCTCGCTCCACAATTTAAGAAACACTGATGCAGGGACGTAAAATAATGAATGCAGGTGTTATAAAACGCAAAACAGAAAAAAGGAAAAAAATGCAAGAAAACATTATTTCATTGGAATGATATGTAAAATATGAAATTTAGCTCCCAAAAAACAATTAGGGTCTACGTAAATGGCAAAGAACTATTTTTTGGAGATCATATAGGATGTTTTATATGATGTGTTGCCCTCTGAACTGCTGAGGCTGACACACACCTGTTTTGCTTAGGTGCGATGAAGTTATCAATGAGACTTTGGGAACTACTGTTCCAATCTCCAAGGAAAACGATTTCCGAGTCGTTGACAATAACAGCAGACCTTGTTCTTGCAGCAATGCGTCGACTGAAAGTGTCCTAAACATGCTCGATTGGTTTAAGATCAAGAAAGCATGTTGGTTTTTCCGTACGCTGTATTGTTTTAGTTTCAAAAAAGGTCTACACAAGAGGAACAGTATAAGGGCTGGTATTATTCACGTTTAATAGTAGTCAGTAGGGTAATAACCTTTTGAAAATCGATTTTGAGTTGTTGACATTTCTAAAATCTTCAAATCGGGGCGTTTCCAATGATATAACATACAAGCCATTATATGAATTAGAAATATTTTAAAAAATAATTCTTAAGAAATAATCAGTTGATGAACCACACCCATTTTGACAGACAGAAATGTAAACATTGTCTTTTTAAATCTGGAGAAATGTTGCAAAGCCTCCATTTATTTTTTTCATACGCATTAGATAACTGTATAATAACTGCAAGTTTAACTGTGTTAGATATGCTAAAAATTTTTGGAAACAAATTTAGAAGCGTGGTTTTAGTAATTGTGATCATATATTTAATATTTAGTGATTTTACCTAAATTTAAGTCTGTTCTTCACTTCAAATTTAGTTTTAATTAGTTATTATATATTACTTATTATTTAAACTCGCTAAGGCTTAGTAAAGAGTTAAAAATATTTTAAAAATATTTTTAACTATTTAATAAATTTAATAAATTAACTATTTAATTTTATAACAACTATGTGCTAATTTAAGAATTCTGCATAAAAAATATGGATTCAAAACTTGGATTAAAAATATTACAAATACATAGTATCATAAGGTAAGATTTTTTTATAAAAATTTCTGTTTTCTAAAATTTATATTTTTAAAATTGTGTAAATTTACTGTATGCATGTACTCTATGTTTCTGAAATGCAACTGAGTATACTGGAGTGACATTTTTGAAATATTCTTAAAACATTTAAATATAAAGCAGCTATCATAATAAAAAATAACAATTTTAAATAAATTCATTATAATGAATGCTCGATGAAATAAAAGTTTGTCTTTGAAAACACTAATTATTATATCTAAAAAAAATCACTTCAGTATAAACATAAATATCTAATTAATATACAATAAAAATTTTTGAGTCTTTATGCTTAATTGCTTCTGATAAAAAGTTATGAGATGTTACATCAAATGTGATGTTTGTTGTCTTTGCGAGAAGTTTATTACATATATAAAAACACATAAATTTCATGTTTAAAAGCATAAACACAGTTTTATTTTGTCTGTTTTAGAAATCATTTGTCCAGTTTAGAGTAACTTTTGAAGTTTCAAACATAGAAACTGTCTGCAACAACAAAACCTAATTAGGCAGAATAAACAGGTATTAAAAGCAAGTTTGAAAATAAATTTAAATCAAATATTCTTTTTTTTAAAGTAGTTTTGAAACATTCTTCAGGATGTGCATTTTTCTTTCTGAGCTGTGAGAAAAACTATTGATGTTATAATACGTCTCCCCAAAGGGTGTCTTTTTTAAAATTTTCTAATTGGTTTGAGAGTTTGTTGCTGAATTACTTCTGATATTTCTAATTAAATATCTAATCTGAACATGTTGTTGATTAACCTATCTTTTAAAATTAGGAGATTTTGAACTGAATTGTAAAAACGATCATTTTAATTTAGTTTTTTTTTTCTAAATTTGTTTCATTTCGTATATTTAGTAATGCTATGAACAGATGCCCCGAGAATAGCATGGTTACCATAACATGGCAGTAGCACTTGTAATCACTGAAGAGTAAATTATTTTCTAATATTATGTCCAAAATTACCAAAATCATTTTCTTTTTTTTTTTTGTATGCTGAAAATAATTTACACGTCTAAAAAGGATTTTATTACAAATTTAAATGTGTTTCAAAGGAAGGATATTATATTTGCGATATAAGTTAAGGTGAAAATGATAATTAATTTTGGTCATCCTTGCTAATTACCATTTCAATTACTATCTCAACGTAAATTACTATTTAGATTTACCTTAATTGTCTTATGAATTTTCATGTAAGTGCCTGATTTATTGTATATAAGAAATTTTTTACATTAAACTCTCTTCTCAATCTTTGGGGATGGGATAGGCTATTGATAAATAATTTTTAACGTTGCTTCCTACCAGTTAAAAAATGTTTTAATAGTGCTATTACAGAATAGCAAGGTTATTTCAGGGAAGACACAACAATTAAAACTTCGTATTGAATGATATTTATTCTGCCTTCAAAAAATTTTGAAGTTTAACCAAAAGATCCTTTAGCTTTTTCGTATAGTTCGCAAAGAAATGTCCGAGACCTCATTACAAAGCCATGCAATGAATGGAAAGCACTTCTTTCGCTAGGATATTCTGTCGTCGGATAAAAATGAAATTACGCAGCAGCGTCCTTTCCTCCAAAATTGGATTAAAGTAATGCCTAGAAACGAGACTATTTTTGTGCGAGCAATGTTGATAAATAGTTTCATTAGAGAAGCAGATCCTATTTTTCAAGAATCGTCTTTCTTTCGTCATTTGACTGCATTATCTTACGAGTATAAGGGAATTTGTAAGCAAACCTTATGTCCTCGTTTTCCTCCTAACAATGCCTGCTAAATAACAACGTTTTATCTGTGTAGGAAATGTAGACTTAAATAGAATATTTTGGAACACCCTCGAATGTTTTTAGTACTGTCACATGATACAATCGCTAACCACAGTTTTCTCTTAACTTTTATTCCAAATTCGTTTTAGAGCTCATTTGAGTACTTTAATGAGTAATTATTTTGTATAACTTTGTATAACTCTACTAACTTTGTTTGTAAGAATAATTATTTTGTATTTTGTTTATTTTGTATAATATTTTTGTATTTTGTATACTAATCAGAATCATTATGCATTGTATTTCATTTCATTATTCTTATTTATTCTTATAAAGTGTTATATTTCCAGCTCCTAAATAGTTTACACAAATTCCAAATTATCTTAAATTTTCCTATTATTTTTATCGGTGACTTTTCTAAACTAGCCTCCTAAGCGTCCAGAAAATTACGCGAATTTAATAATAAGCTTGTAGATTATCAAGAATAAACGTCATTAACATGTTTATTTTTGCGTTATTTGTCTTATTAAGGGGAACAATTCCTCTATGGAAATAACTTATTTAAATACAGGGGGTTCCAGAAAAAAAAAAGGATTCTTTTTCATGAAAACACTAATGTATTGATTTCTTCCACATGTGTTTGAATAAATATTTTCCTTAAAAGAAAGAATTGCAATCGTTTCCTGGAAACTGGATGATAAAGCATATTGTTCCGAAGATCGCGGACAGTCACAAAGAGCAAGACAGTTCTTCAGGAGCAATGGGAATTTACTGTCGAAAAACAATCCTTGAAATACAGGATACACAGCTAGATTCGTAGAATAAATCTCATAAAGTCTTCACACCTTCAACAGAGTTGGAACTCAACTACAATGTCTAAAATAAAAGTATGTAAATGATTATATTCACAAGCACTCGCTCGTTCTACACAATAGCCGACCTAAGCACTGGTCGGTTCTTCAATATTAAATCAATACTACTCTACAACAGTCAAAACAATACTAAGTCAGCTTTGGCGAGCCACTCCCTATTTATACGCCTCCAGGATCTTTCCAGAAAAACTCTCTTGCATTATAGATCATAATATCAGTAAATTTCTCCTGTAATTTCCCTAAGAATCCCTATGGTTGCCAATTCGCCAAAAATGATGCCGATTTGTAAAGGTCTACCCGACGCGACTAAAGGTGTGGGAGAAATGGAAGGAAGACTAGCCATATTCAAAATAACTCAATTTATTTACATAACAATCAAACACAAATTCAAACAACCAAAGTTAAGAGATGCACCCAATTATCAAATATGAAGAGCAATTATGGAGGTACGCGAGATATGAGAAGACTTTAAATATTTAGAAAACTTTCGTCAATTCAATAGCTTTGCCTTCTTAGCTACCCATTCTAGCTTAATTCTACAATGACAGATCGTCACCTTAAATAATACAATTATCAGCTTCTAAATATCTGCGTCTCACTTCAAGTTTGATTAATCACTGCTCCCGCTAGCAGTCTACCCTATCACTCTCCTTTTAACCTCAAATCACAGACTTTATATACAAGTTTTAATTTGGATGATCTCGTTTTCTTCTCGGGAAATAGCTTTATAATATAATACTTTTTAAAAACCCAATGTTCCCCAAGATGACTATTAGTGGAAGGAATGTGGATAGACCCGTCACAAACTTGGCTCTATAGCCTAGATTTCGCCATGTTTTCATTGAATCACCATTATAATCTAAGGAACTGGGTTGCTTGTGAATATTACAATTTTAACATAAAATAAATACAACATAGAGTATTATAAGATATTACACATCCAGATATAAATTATTTACACTATTTTAAACATTCTTTACCCAAAGTTTGGAACAATATGAAGAGGGGCGTCAGTTATAAGTCGGAAAACAGCCACCAAAAAAAAAAAAAAAAAAAAAACTAATATCACGCTATTTGTGAACAAATTGAGGTGAATGATCTTGGAGGTTTCTTGAAATGTTGATGGTCGTCCAATACGTTTTTTATCCATCACGCTACCATTTCGTCTTAATTTGTTCACAAGTAACCTGATATTGGCCCTTGTGGGTGGCTGTTTTTCGTATTTACACTGGTACAGCTGACGCACCTCTTCAAGGGTTTCACCACTCAGTTTTCAAGAAACGATGGCTATTCTGTCTTCTAAGGAGAGCATTTTCTGAAACACCTGTGAAGGGGGCGCGCACCGTGGGCAGTTTTCTCAATCTGGCGCACGGAAATTATTTTATGGCTTTAGAGTCTTCATAATGATCTAAAATCATAGTAATTAATGTAAATTGGGTATTTTTTTCTGTTTTTTTACGAACAAATAAGGTTAATAGGCTCTTAACTAATTTACATCAAGTTTGAATTGGATCAAGAATAAATGATTGCTAAATGGAACTAGGTTTTGAACAAGGATCTAAGAATATTAACAGAAACAGTAATTTACACGTGGGAAAATATATACAAGAAAAAGTGTGGCAAGTTAAATAAGTTAAATTTAATAATTGTTAAAGATTAAACAAATGCAGTCAAACATAACATTGTACATGTACAATAAAAGATAATAGGTAGTGATTAAAAGAACTCGGCACACCTTTTGAGCATTTTTTATTTTATTTTTGCATTTAAAAATTACATTTTAGAATT
>BMAV01011116.1:47454-62434 GCA_019973955.1 Trichonephila inaurata madagascariensis
GCAAAAAGAAACCCGATCTAAACCGCTGATTGTAGAATATTTACATTTGCGTACCGTCGAAAACTGTTTACTACATGGCTAAGGAACCATATGAGGAACCTATGAGGACCATAAATAGTGGGTTGTTGTTTTATTTCGCGCAATTTCATTTTTGGACTTTTCGAGCGCCAGATTGAGAAAACTGTCCAATCTGGGGCGTAAACATTATAAAAATAATAAGGATTATTATTTTTAAAAAAAATATCACTTAAAAGTAGCTTTCGTAAAATATCAATTACTTAAAAGTAGCTTTCGTAAAATATCAATTACTTAAAATTAGCTTTCGTAAAATATCAATTACTTAAAAGTTAATCATGCAAAATTCAATACTTATCTTGATAATTTGTAAGTTTATAATTAAGGTTGCATTATGGCTTTTGTGTGAAAGTGCGTTATTATGCCAAAAATTTTAAAGTGAGCCCCTGCCATGTTTCGTTTAAAATACTGTCATCTGGCATTATTTAACACTGGAATTTATCGAATTGGATTTAATATTCGGATAGGTCGTCTCAAAGTATATAACGGACCCAATGTTTGCATCCCTACGTCTTTAAGTTAAACTGACACCACTATCCACGCATATTACGGTAGTTCAGCATTATTCGATAAAGTTACCGGAACACCTAAAATCCGATTTCAGATTCTCCTTCTCCGTTCCGAAACACAGAATATCGGTATCCTAGCCCTTGCAAACTCAGCCGCTTGATGGAATGAAAATTCGTAAGTGGGAATCAAACGCGAAGCCATTTCACCTAATTTCAGAAATATCGAGCAAATTTATGAGTGTTTCTGAAACATTATTTCAGATTCTCGTTTTCCATCTCTAGACGCAACTGGGGACTACTTTTGTCACCTCTGAGCCTGCAAGTTCATTCGCAGGAAAGGGGCATTTTAGTCGTCCGGCATTATCCGGCAAAGTTACGGGAATTTCTAATATCCCATTCCAGATTTTGGTTCACCATCCAAAAAATGATTGAAAAATTAATTTTCCCGCTTCAAAACTTTTGAGGAAAGTTCCTGAAATGGTCCACGTAATAGACAGTCATCCCAATTATCCCGCAAATTTGCGACGTTTTCTCATATTGGATATCAGATTCAAATGGGCCGTCTCAAAATGCGCCAGGGAACAAGTTTTTGCACCCCAAGGATTTTAAAGTAAGCCCCTGCAGGGTATTTCTAAAATACGGTCATCTGGCATTGTCCGGCAAAGTTACGGGTATTTTGGGGATTAAATTCGAAATGTATTCCACACGCTGAAATACACGAGGTTTTGATTTTTCACGCACCATGGTCCACAAATTCCTCTTCCGCATGCACACACGCATTCCGACACCTTTCGTATATTCCCGTTTCTTGGATTCTACGCAAAATTAATGAAGTCAAATAAGATAAAAACTATCTTTTATTTTAAGTTGGACGAAATGACACACAATATGCAAAATTATGTCAGGATTGGTTGAGTAGTTATGGAGTCAATTGTGAACAAACACTGTGACACGTAATTTCTATATATAATGACAAATATTAGGTTGGGGAAAAAGAAATAAATTATTTTGGCATCAAATTCAAGATTTTATTTAACATGTTTAAGATTGTTTGATTTGGGTCAAATATGCACCGTTTTGTTGTATAATTTGTTGCCATTTTTAAGGCAGCTTCATAATTTCTCTCTCATAGAAGTCTTGGTTCTTATTGGGGAAAAACGCTAGTGATCAAATTTCACAATCTTCTCTTGATCCCAATTTCTTATCACTCAGGAAGTTTTGCAATGCGACAAAAAGGTAGTAATCGCTTGGTACGAGGTCCGGACTATATGGTGGATGCATTAAAACCTTCTAACAAAGCTCTCAGAGTTTCTGTGATTACTACAGACGTATGTGGCTTGGCTTTGTTCTAAAGGAACACAACACCTCTTCTGTTGGCCAATTCTGGCCGTTTTTGGTCAATCGCTAGCTTCAAACGGTTCAGTACTTAACAGTAGAGATCTGAAGTTAGTGTTTGGCCATATGGAAGCAACTCATAATAAATTATTCCTTTCCAATCCCACCAAATATTCAGTAGATCCTTCCTGGCTGTTAGTCCTGGTATGGCCACTGTTTGAACTACTTCACCATGCTGTGACAGCGATTGTTTTTGCACAATATTGTCATATGTGACCCATTTCTCATCGTCAGTCACAATCCGCTTAAGAAATGGGTCGATTTCATTTTGTTTGCCAAGGCTTCGGAGATGGAAAGTCGAATCATCATAATTTTTTGTTTAAATTGGTGTTGCACCTAAGCATCGAGCTTCTTTTTGAATCCAACATCGCTCAAATGGTTTAAAACTGTTTTATAGTCGATCTTTAGCTCCTAGGCGATGCTACGACTACTAACATGCCGGCCAACATCGATCATTTATATGATTTTATCGACGATGGGCCTGTCTGTGTGAGGTACACCTATAATATCAAAAATGCCTTAACGGAATCGACGAAACCAAAATTGCACGTAATTAGCTGTTACAGTATCGGCACCATAAAAACCATTCACAATTTCAGCCACCTGGCTTGCATTTCCGCCTTTATCAAAGAAAAACTGTAAAATGTACCGAATTTTCTCTTTGTTGACTTCCATTTTTAACGCCCTGTAACTCACAACTGCATGAACCAAACAAAAAAAAAGCAAAATAATTTATTTAGTGTGAAATGTCACCTTGAAAACGAGCACAAATTTGAAATTGTTTGATCCATACTTCACGATATATCGACACTACAACCATGCACCGAAAAAATATTCGATTACTTTTTCACTAACCTAATATATATCTTGTTTAAATGTTCAATCGTTAAGAAAATACTTTCTATTCATCCATTCAAGTTCAAATACATTTTTAAACATGCAGTAGATGACACTTGATGTTAATATATTTTTTTTCAAATGTTAATTCATTAATTAAATTAAAAAAATAATAAATAGTAACAAACAATATCAAACCGTTACATAAAAAACACTAAATATTTTTCCAATACCTTTATTAAATCAGTATTTATATATCATGTAATTATTTTATAAAAAAAATTAAATTTGTCATTATGTAATTTCAATTGATTTTAACACTAATTTTTTTTTAATTTTCAGATTTTTGAATTGATTTTAATTGATAGGGTTTAGTGTAGCGTCGTTATTATTATTATTATTATTATTTGTATTTAATAATGTGCATTTTTTTCTCGACATTAACAGTAATTGCTCTTGATATAGATTAATGTGTGATGAGATTTAAGAGACAAATAAGCAATAAAAAGAACAAAATATAACAATGAACAATAAGTATAAAAAAAACTGTTCCAAAAAAAAAAAAAGGATTGTGCAATTTCTCTCTTTTCTTCAATAAAGATTTGTCTTGTTTCTAATGTTAAACATCTGCAGAATCATCGATATTTCACATGCGACCGCAATTGGCTCCGTTTCTCTTTCATATGAATGCATCCATCTTCCATTCATCATAGCTTTGTACTTATGAAACTGTTTTGACGCGATGAAATACCGATCGAAATTGTTTCTTCCCTAAGTAGTCATTCCATTGAGAAGGGATAGGAATCTAACGTCATATATTATTAGTAATTGATAGGTATTTGACAAATGATAGAAACAATGAATGAATAGTGAATTAAATACAGGGGAAAGTTGGCTAGCTTTAAGACTATGTTTAGCCCTACAATATTAGCTCCTAAGGATAAGAATTTGTCGTACCACTACTGAAGCTATTTTATTTATGATAAGGCAACCCCTTAGCTGTGATGTGTCAAATCAATCTACCAATATGATTCAGCGTGCTACACAGTAGGTCATTTTTTGAAAAAAAATATATCCCCATGATAATTTATGCAGCGTTGGAAAATAGAGGTCAATAATATATAGATTTTTAATTTTATTACATATTAATTTTGCATCAGCGTGAAATTTAACGACTTCTTCAAGAAGAAAATAATTTAAAATTGTATAAATATGTTATGTATTTTTTATATGTATATTAAAATAAGAAATGGTAATATAAGTAAATTGTAAATGTACATATCAACCCTCATTTCAGATAAATAAAAAGATAAATAAAAGTCTAGAGTTCCTACACCAATCTATTTTTCATATCGCAAAATCAGGGGTGTAATTTATGACTTTCAATTTGACACGATTCAGTTGTTAAACAATTTTTTTACGTACTCAAGATATGTTTTATATGAGGAAAGAGTTTTTTTTTTAACTTATAGATATGTGTAGAACAAGTAGTAGAAAGCAGAGTATTTGCAGTTTTTTCTCTTCAAACAATTAAATCTTTCCAGCAATGACATCCAACAATTTACAAAACAACTGCAAATTTATCTTCAGAGTTATTTTTCAAATCTTTCCATAATTTCGTAAATGTCCCTAATTCTAAAGATGTTTTTCAAATAAGGTTCGTTACATATTTATCAACTTCAATCCACTCAAAAATTGACAAATTTGTTGAGTAGTGCAGAGTGTCACCAAAAATTGTACCTCGTGCCGCATGTGGCACGCTTTCCATAGGTTGCCGATCCCTGATCTATACTGTTTTTGTTTTTGTTTTTAATATTTCTATTTATTACTTTGTTTTATAAAAAATTTTTGGCAATTCAGCACATTATTACTTTCCTATCTATGTATTAGGGACAAATGATTAAATAACATTACAGTGAAAAAAATGCTTAGAATTCCTTTAAAAAAAATCACTCAATTAAAAATTGAAAAACATTAAGAGACTAATTAACCTCCTCCTAAAAAGTGGTTTTTTTCCTTAAAAAGTGTGCAGTATCCTTATACATGTAAAATATAATAAATCTGATTCACATAGCACTCAAAATACAGGATGTCTGAAATATATTGTACCTTTTTAAAAAAATTTCTCTAGTTTCTCTGAGGTACTACTGGAATGTTTCATTATACCAGAAGTTAGATAATATATTAATTTTCTTTGTACCAAAATAGCGAAGATTCAGTATGTTGTTGTTCAGTATCTAGTTGATACTCCATTTCCGTCCATTCTAGCACCGACATGTCTCTTATAACGGCAGAAAAAGAATGTACCATTTTTCGTAATTTTTTTTCTAGGTACCAAGTGTGTAGAGAGTGGTGAAAATTGGCCTGAAAGCAACTTAATACTCCGAGGAAGGATTGCCGAACTCTATCAACTGTCTCCTCTGAAAGTAGTCGCCCGGTGCTTTTGCCTTGGCATAGGCAACCTGTCCCTATTAGTTGAGTATGTAAACGTTTAATTAAGTTCTTGTCCCGTGGATCGACCCCAAATTGTCACCGAACGTTGCGTTGAGCAGCGATAATAGACATTGTTTTTGCTTATTCAAGAGCACAAAATTAATTATGTGGTTTGGTGGGCATCATGTTGACAATTTTGTGCACACAAGAAATGCGGATATTTCAAAACTTGAAGTATCTAGTAGCTTTCTGGCTAATTGTCCATACTCTCTACACACTGGGTACCTAGAAAAAAATTAAGAAAAATAGTACATTCTTTTTCTTATGTTACAAGAAACATGTTGACGTTTATGTGGATGGAAATGGAATATCGCCTTGATATCTGCCGCGTCACGAAGAGCGCCCATATTGAATCTTTATAAGGTACAAATTAAGTACAAACAAACAAACAAAACACACATTTTGACATATTACCTAAGTTCTTGTATAAGAAAATATTCCAATATTACCTCAGAGAAACTAGAGAAAATTTTTTAAGAAGTGCAATCTTTTATTTAACACGCTGTATTTCAGCTGAGAACACAAATCAGGTATCTATGTTGAATATGGATAAAAAGTCTTTTGAACCCGAAACTCACAAACAACATTTGCTAAGATATAAAGAAATATCTTAAAAGTTTCATCCAATATGCAAAAATACTTTCCAAGAAACGATTACACGTTTACAAAATATACTTGAATTTCATCCAGTACTTTTTTAATTACTTTAGCAATTCTCCCGAGTTTCATTTAAAAAAATATTTTAGAAATATTTGCCAGTTTAAGAGCCATTTTACTTGCAATGATTATCACACTGTTAACCTTACTTAATTACGTTGAGTTGTAAATATTGTTGTGAATAAATATGTTAATAAATATGTGATTTTAATACATAACTATCTTTTAAAACAAATTCATTTGCTTTTCTTAAGTAGATTTCATATTCTTTTTCATTTTACATTGCCACCATCTAAAAGTTTTTGCTGACATATGGTAAATGATTGGAAGGAAATTACAGACAGAAGAAACTGTTCGAGGAGGTAGGCAAACAATATTAACAAATCTGCTTATCTATAATCCTATAAAAAAAGCTTCATTTTTCCATCTTATGTTAATAATAAATTTATTTGAAGGATACTTTTTTTTGGGCTTAAATGCAAATGAAATTAAAATAAATGTTACAGAAAATATTATCGCTCATAAACACAAACTTGTGCTTCATTTAATATTAAGTGAATATTCAGTGCTAAATTCTGAGCTTCTATTTATTATTTTTGTTAAGATAAATATTTACTCTTAAACTTTTTTTTGGCAGTTTAAAGTTTTATTTATCTGTCATACCAAGCAACAATTTATTCCAAATAATTATTGGCATGATTCATATTCACGTGTACATTCTGAAGTTAAGATGTGATACTTTGGAAGGTATTATAATAAAAAAAATAGGTACTATTCTGGATAGTTTGCCATGATTTTCTATCAATGTCTTAAGATATTACAAATGTCACGAAATTTCGTAAAAATTCAACTGGCTCTTCCGATATGTACTTAATACTATGCGGAAGAAAAGACATCTTAGCAAGTTTGTTTCTGAACAAAGATCAATGATAGAACTGTAAGCTCCAATTTTCCAAATCATCATTTGTTATCTCTGCGGATGAAAGCACAGAATATATTTAACCCGCGGTCACTCGCGCCTGTTTTTGCTACCGTCGTTACTCGCGGGGTGTAGAGAACACCCCAAACTTTTAAGACGTGTATTTAATTATGAAAATAAAATTAAGTCATTATGATACATATTTATTAAGTACAAAATGTTTTTTTGTATTATACAAATAAAATTATTAAATTTATTGCATATAAATGAGACTAACATTAATTTAAACTAAACATACAAAATTTTCATTTTAAAACACATAATTTTATATTTTTTCATAAACCAGTATATATATATATAAAACGTATATACCAGTAATAAATATACTTTATAATTAATCAGATAATGATAGTAGAAAGTAGAAAAATAATATTTTAATCATTTTCCAAACATTCAGAGCAGACCGTATACAAATGCTCAACTTCTCACGGGAGTTCTCAGCCCCCAGATAAACTTTTGAAGGTCATTACATTCCAATCGTCCAAGAAAGAGGGATTGCATCAGGCCTGAAGGTTCAATGACCTAAAATGTGCAGCTACAAAAAAATCGTGGTTCTGCACATTCTTTTTAGAAGCCTGGGAGTATTTTCTTGCTGCTGGGGTGTACAGAACAACCCGCGTGAGTGATCGCGGGTTATGAATACTCAATTTCAAGCAAGGAATGCAGAAATGAGGATTAATACTCTTTTCTCTTGAGCCTTCCTGCTTAGAAAAAATAATGCCATAATAAATCTGTCCAGTCTTCAAGATCTTCTTGGGCATGGAGCGAAAGTCTGAAGTGTTCGTGGTAGCTTAGTGGTCAAGGAAAGGGTGACAGCATGCCAAAAGTTCGAGTTCAGTACCGCTGAAGATCCACCGTGCAAAGGGGGCTGATGCAGGTTTAAAATGTCGAGGTTTAAACGTTCTTCGGGTGAGGTGTGTAAGTTAGGAGAAGGGGTGACTGCTCATGTGTCATCCTCGTCACTTGACCATGGTTCAAAATTACGAGGTTAGTTACCAATAGCAGTAGAGTTTCTGAATATTGTGGCATGAATATTCCCTCATTCACACACGCGAAAGTTTTCGGAGTTTCTCAACCTCGTTATTGACCGGTACTTACTCTGTAATTTTTACAAACCTCTTAATTTTAAAATTTTTCAGTTTTATTGAAATAAATTATCTTAAAACTTGTTTTCACGAGCAAAAAAAATATAGACATAGGCTTAATGTGGAATTGGTTATTTTAAAGGAAAGGGGAGCTACAGAGTATGTAGCTCTGCATCCTTTAGGGTAGCGATTCTAAAAAAAGTGGGGCTCTCCCCCTAGGGTTCGTGAAACTACGTGTTGGGCGCGAGCATATTGAAAGTTGAAAACAAGAGATTGTTTAAATAAATTATTAATTTTCTGAAAGGAAGCAAAACAAATTACACTCGAACATAATAAAAAATAATATACAAATTTACACTGATATAATACACTTAATAAGCTATCAGTACTGCACAATGTATTGGATAACTAATTTAAGAATACTAACATACCAAGTTTGTACAACTTTAATAATTACTAAGGACCCCATGGGCCTGTCATATATAAAAATTTTATGCAAAATGTAATGCTTATCTTGATAATTTGCTCGGTTTATATTTAAAGTCGTATTGTATATCTAGCGTAAAAGAACATATCATTGCATTCAATAACATTGTTATTGTGTGGAGAGGTTGGGGGGGAGTAATGAAAATAATGATTGAAAATTGGGTCGTAAGTGTTGAAAGTTTGGGAAATATTGAACGAAGGTAGAAATGTAGGTAGATTACCGGTTTATACTATATTCAAAGACCTCTGGTCCAACTGTCTGGCCCGAAAATATAGCGTTTTAGCAAACTTACGTATGGCCTCTACAAGTTTTCTATAACAGTTTAAATTAAGCCACTATCTTTGCTTGTATTCTTCATAAAGAGACCAATTAAGTAAATATTTCAAGAAAAGATTTTATTTTCCAATTGTATGAAGAGCTAAGAAGTTAATAAAGAGAAAAAGTGGAAAACAATTCTATTCCGATGACAAAAATTCATACTACTGACGCTCGGAAGAATTGTCAAGTTCAAGAATCATGTAATAGAAATAGATGTAAACTCTTTGTGCTAGATGTAATAGAAATATTTGTGGGAAATGTATTTCAAAAACCGAATTTATAAGTAAAAATGTTTTCAATGAATTTTTTAATAATAAATCTTTTATTTAAATTCATTTGTAATATTTTTCTTTGAAAAAAACTTCAATTTTCTTATACGAGTCAAATTGTCTCACTTCAGTAAGAATACCAATATAACCACAGCATAACGTAAATCGATTTAAAAAAAAAAATGATTGTTTACCTTTCCGAGGGTATAACCAGTTGATGCATTTTGAATAGTGTTTTTAATTTCATTATGAGTTCAAACACTAGTGTTAAGGTAGCAAAAATGTAACTAGTAATCAGATAGTATCTTTTGTTTGAATACTCTGAGACGAGATATCGAAAATTCACACGTTTCTTTTTGCATACATTGAAATTATATGCATATTTTTTTTTTTTTTACTTTTGTAATATTTAAATATTTATTGCAACATACAAGTCATTTTTAAAAGGTGTGAAATTTTTACGTAAAGGATGTTAGAGATTTTTTCATGAAATGATGCTATCATTAGTATGAATTAACATGAATTGTGAAAATAAATTGCCAGTCTCATCTGGTAAAAATTCACTGAACATTTTTTCGTGTGGCAAAATTCCCTAGAAACTACTATTTAGACGGTTAGGGGATTAGCGACGTAATGATAACAAGAGAGAGAGAGAGAGAGAGCGGTTTTAATTCCAATGATTCTTTCAGTGACAGTATGCGCAATTCTTACTTATGAACTAGTTTTATTATAAATAAATGAATATAGCCGTGTTCGGTTTGGTTTGATTAGATGATTAATTCTCGTAAAGGGGGGTAGATATATGGAATATGTAATCCCAATAACTGGAATTTTCTTCTTATGGATTTTGAATGTTTTATTAACTTCTCACACATTGGAGGTCCATTTGGACGGACTTTTTAATTTTGACGGATTTTTTAATGATGAAGACACCAGCACTGAGAATCGAATCTTCAAACTTCACACCAACTGTTTCTAATGAACTGAGAGGGCTGAGATTTTAAAGGGAGCAGCTCGTCTGGAAGAGGTTAGAGGAACATTCCGGTGAATTTCATGTCACATCTTAGTTTTTTAATTCGCCCCTGATAAGATTTCCAGAAATCATTTATAAATCTATCTGGAAAACCTATTTTTATCATACATCCTCGCATTGAGTGGGAGTTGTTAAGGGTACGAGATAATCAGACTATTTAACAATACGTTATAGATTCAATATCTGTCCGGCTGCCAGCCCTTTTGAAAACGGAAGGTAGTCCTACTTCATATTAAACTTGAGGTCATACTGTAATGGCTAATCAGAGTAGATTCCCACAAAAGAAAAAAAAAAGAAATCCATTTGTTTGGCGTCAGAAAAATAATAAAATAAACACTTTATTGCCTAAAAATAAATCAACTTCATTTATTTGAAGCACAACATTATGCCTTTTATTTCGCAACTTGTCACAAAATGAGTAGAATTAACAGTTTATTTGTTCGTATATTGTTGTGAAAAGTAATCTTTGGATTTAGTCCACAAAACTGTTGTGATTAGAAATGTATTGAATGCATTAAGTAAATGTTTTGTAGGGTAAAAATCATTTTAAAAAAATGGGATCTTTTAAACATTTCAGATGATTTTTTAATTATATAGGTGTTTACTTATTATACGACGGCTGTTCAAGTTTTTTATATTTGCATGACAATTCCATAAGTGTATGATTTGAGAAGAGAGAAATGTGATGTTTTGTGGAAATATCATTTATCAACATCTGAATGAAAAGGAATGATTTGTAAGGAATACTTTTTGTTTCTCAAGTTAAAAGAATTATCATAAGTGCATCACAGAAGGAATATACATTTTTACATTATCTCTATTGCTTTTGTAACTCTTTGAATGATGCAGAACACAGTGCACAAGAAACAAATAACTTTTATGATTTTCAATATCGAAACGAATTTTTTTACACATCTTCGTGACGAGCTCAAATGCCTTTTCCGAAAAACCCCTCCTCTGAGATTGACCCTCACTCAGAAGAAAATTTATGACATCGGTTGTGTAACATAGGCTTTGTAAGTTCGCATAAATTGCGAAAAACATTTTGCCTCAATAACGGAGTGAAGGAAAACAAATAAAAATTCCCTATTTTATGGAAAGACGATTCGTTGACGTGGGTTCGTGTCTGCAAAAAAGAATAAATCCGTCTTGCTTAACAAACAGTCCCCGAAGGGAAGTGACATAAAATATTTTTTTTATTTACATGGCCCATAAAATGCACAAGGAATCGAACAGGCCATGAAATATTCTAAAAATAACTTTACACCCAAACACTTTTTCAAATTTTAGTAACAGACTTATATTCATGTATTTGATTGGATTTACATATATCCATGATAACGACGCACTTTAAAAATAAAAAAACACCGGATTTTGAAAAGGGACGGATACAGAAAGGGAAATATTAAGGCTTTCCAGTATTTTAACATTTTTTAATAAAATGCGTTTCGGAGTTAATGAAATTGAGAAAAAATTTAATAAATGAGAAGGAGAAAATGATTTAAATGCTATTATAAATGTTTGTGATAGGGTAGATTAGGAGTGGCTATGAAACATTAGCGGTTATTATCCCGTTTCTATGTTATTCAATTGCTGTCATGTTTCTTGGAACTTTAATAAACTGTCAATCAGTGAACGCACATTTACATAAGTTTGCTGATTATCTGATTCCATAGATGTTTGGATAGTTTTGCTTCTTAGTTATTATTTTTAATTATTTATATATTTTC
The DNA here is from genome assembly GCA_019973955.1 of Trichonephila inaurata madagascariensis. Classification (NCBI taxonomy): domain Eukaryota; kingdom Metazoa; phylum Arthropoda; class Arachnida; order Araneae; family Nephilidae; genus Trichonephila; species Trichonephila inaurata. The sequence continues at coordinate 59,322 of BMAV01011116.1, forward strand.
TGTATATTTCCCTACATTCATATTTTAACTTGTTTCTAATTTTATTTGGTTATGTAGAATGACAGTGATTTTTTAATTCCATTGCTGCGGTGTGGTAGTTAGGAGAGAAGGGTGCCAGCTCAGGTGCCCTCCTCGTCACTTGATCATGGTTCAAAATAATGAAGTCCGTCACTAAAAGCCTTCATGTAGCTGAACATTGCAACGTTAATACTCCCTCACTCATTCACAAAACTTAATATTTTAATTAAGGTTATGAGATGCAATTTTTTTTTTATTTGGAGATAATACTAAGGTTTTACGCTCGGCAGGATTTTTGAATTAAAAAAAAAAGACAATTAGTGACGCAGGTTACTGTATTTTATATTATTTTGCTTAAACTGAATTTTGAATAATATAATTGATCTGAGTTTTCAGCGTGTTATTTTTTTTTAAGTCAAAATTGTTATTTCTATCATTGTTCCCATGATACTTTAAAGTGTACTTTCAGAATATTTAACATTTGCTTTAATACGCATTCATTAATTAGTATGAAGTTAACCGTAGTCATATTAAGGTGAACTAGAAATTTTAAGGATTCATAAGATTAGCCTAATTTTGAAGGAATTTTTTTTATTCCTTTACTCTATGTATATGTATTGTTTTCGTTTTAATGTGTTACTTGAAAAAAATTACATACCTGATACTTAATAAATTATTAATATATATCTTACAGTTCTCTTTTATTATCTCAAGTATCGAATAATTTTCCTTATTAATTTAATAATCTGTATCGTTTTTTTATACATATTGATTATTACCTTTTTGCAAAATACTTTGAATATTGCAAAACAAGTTTGATATTTGTAAAAAAAGGTAAAAATACTTTTTTTGAAGGTCAGTAAAGATCTCTAGCTTGATAGATACTTGTAGTTTTCATTAGAGAATTAGACATTAAAATTGCTGGTATTATCATTCCTTAACTTTTTCAGATATAATGTATAATATGTTATGCAAACCCGGGAGCAGGCGCGCATTCGATGCTAACGAAATGGTCATCCCAATTCTTATTTTACAATTAATTTCATTGTATAGGTTAAAAATCGTTATTTCAGTGAATAATTAAATTAAGAGAAAGTATACGTACCTATTTTTAATGAATTATTATTTTTTTCTTTGATAATTTGAGAAGTATTCGTACCAATAAATAAAAAAGTGGTGTAAAAATCTTCTTTATTGCTTTTTTAAAAAAAATGTAGTTAGAATATATTAAATTTGAAAGAGAAAAAACGTCTAGTTGTGAAAGTAAAAATGCGTGCAAGGCCACGAAACATCATCCTAAGACTTTTTTAATGCAGGAAACTAACAAGAAAAAAGTCTCTGATCCTAAAAAAAAACACATACCGCCTTAAAGATTCATTCGATTGAATATGGAATCTATTCCGGCACTGTAAGAAAAACAATCCATAAAGATTCAAAATTAAAAAAAAGATCTTAAAACATAAAGTTCACCCGCATTCGTCAAAACATATTGCTGAAAGAAAACAAAATTGCAGAAAATTATGTGAAAAACCCCTAGCTGCTGGAAAAATTGAAATATGTGGTAACACTCGATGAGGCATAGGTATATTTAAGTGACTGTAATAAAAGAAGATCCATTTTCTATTGCTCAACTGACGGGAATGACAGCACGAAATGACTTCCTCAGTGTACAGAAAAGTTCCCAAAGGGAATCATGAAAGTTGCAGGATTTTGTTACAATGGCAAATTAAAAAATGTCTGAAGCAAAGTCAGAATTAATATACTCTACTACCAGCAGAATAGCTTAGAACCGATTTCTGACGTAGAAATTCCAGCATTATATGGAAAGGACATTGAAAAACTTGAGCTTTATATGGACAAAGGCTCTAGTCACAAGTCTAAGTCAACTGCGCTTATTTAGCAAAAAAAGAATTAGAATCAAGAATAAAGTGTATCCAATTCGACCTATAAAATTACTTGAGGCTTCTCTAATGAGATTTTGTGCTTTTGGTGTATAAAACCGAGACTTAGGAAATTGACGTCCAAGAACACTGAACGAAAAGGTTCAAGAGGAATGGTACAAAGCAAGAGGGTCAAACTCACGGCCAGCGGGCTGCATGTGGCCCACACCAAGTATTTTTTCGGCCGAATCAATATATTGAAGCACAATAATATATAATAAAACATGACAATTCCTCCCGAAATAGGAACGATGATAGAGAAGAAATATCAAGTATCAGGGCGCACATTTTAAATTTTTCATGTTCTTTTATGTATGTTTATTATAATGTATTATTCGAAATAAATCTATGTTTCTATGAAGTTTGATATTTTATGTGGGGCTCAGAAGTTAAACCTTGTTTATCTGGCTGAAAGCAAGCTTGAGTTTGACATCCTTGGTGTAAAAGAATGGGTAAAATCAGAATGACAGTACTAAAAGCACAAATTGCATTCCTAGAAAACCCAAGCTAAAACTATTGCTAAAAATCAGGGCTAACAGTTAAAAGCATATCGTCAAAAATTATGGCAATTATAGATACATATCGACTATCAATATCGTTTCCATAAAGTGGGAAAGACCTTTTGAGCATCAAAAAATATTATTTGAAATTTTCCAGCTACTATGCTGTTCGAATTAATTGAAATAAATGGGAAAAAAAGGATGTTTTCTAAAGCCTTAGATTTTTATCATTACATACCTTAAATAGGCTGAAAAATCTGTATATTAGTACGAAGTATATGTCTTTCTTTAGCATAAATGACCTTTTCAACCCATCTTGGCATTAACTTCACTAAAGTAGCCCACATGGTCTTCATTTCATCATCTTGGAATTACACTAGTATAGCCCTTTTTATCATTTGCTCTGTTGTTGTGTGATTCAACTTATCGAAACGATTCTTGAGGATATGCCATCAGTTTTGAATAGGATTTATGTCTGAGGAATTTTTAAGCCAACCGAGCACTTTTAGTTTATTTTCCGCATAAAAGTGTGGACAAAATTCAAATTGCGACAAGGGGCCATGTCATGTTGAAATGTTTCATGAAATATTTCTATGAACGGAAAAATGTTACTACGTAATATTTCTATATATTTGACAAAATTAATCATGCATTT
>BMAV01011116.1:62534-84560 GCA_019973955.1 Trichonephila inaurata madagascariensis
ATTTCATCATCTTGGAATTACACTAGTATAGCCCTTTTTATCATTTGCTCTGTTGTTGTGTGATTCAACTTATCGAAACGATTCTTGAGGATATGCCATCAGTTTTGAATAGGATCTATGTCTGAGGAATTTTTAAGCCAACCGAGCACTTTTATTTTATTTTCCGCATAAAAGTGTGGACAAAATTCAAATTGCGACAAGGGGCCATGTCATGTTGAAATGTTTCATGAAATATTTCTATGAACGGAAAAATCTTACTACGTAATATTTCTATATATTTGACAAAATTAATCATGCATTTAAGGGGAAGTAAGCTTCCAGGGCCATTTGTTGTGAAAAAAAGAACCCAAACATCTCTTTGGAAGCGTGTCTTACAATATGTTGGATACAATCTGGTAACAAAGTTTCAATTTCACTTTGTTTAACTGCACTTAATTTGTATCCCTACACAAATACATGATTCATCACTCAAAATCATCTTTTCCTAATCGTTAACAGTCCATGATCAGTATTTTTGGGCCCATGCTAAATGTTTTTTCATCATTTTCTGATTTAGAAAAATCTTTTTCCTCAGTCTTGTTGCCATAAGGTATCCGACTACATTCGGAACCGTGATTTTAAAAAAATCGCATAAATGGATAATTTTCATGATATGTAGTGTCACTTAGATTAGAATACATCTATAAAATTGTTTTAAGGACATTTTGACAAAAAAAAATTTATTTAAATACAATATTTCGGCAAAAAATTATCTTAGAATAATCTTTTTTCAAAATGCTCTCCTTTTGTGAAACATACCTTTATTATAATAATATTTTGCCTGTGTATAGCTCAGACCTCTGTAAGACTCAACTATGATTTTTGAAAAATTCACATGATTTTCAGAGTTACAGCCCATTGAAATAATTATTGGAGTTTTTTTCTTAAAATTTCTCCCCTCTGTTGACGTAAAACATTGATAAACCCACTTCTAAGTTATATATTTCAAAAATTCTAGTTGAGTCTCTGTACAGAGGTCTGAGCTATAGACAGGCAAAATATTTTTTTATAATAGAAGCTTTTTTCACAAAAGGAGAATATTTTGAAAATGAGTCATTCTATATTCATTTTTTGTCATAATATTGTACTTAAATAATTTTTTACTGTAATGCTATTCTTAAAACAATTTTATGTACATTTTCTAATCTAAGTGACTCTAAATATCATAAATATTATCCATTTATATGCTTTTGCAAAATCACGGTTCCGAACGTAGTCGGATACCTTAAGTTCACCTTCCAGAAAAATTTTCCGTGCTGTTGAGGTACTCACTTCAACAACATTATCCAATAAATCCTGTCAAAGGTCTATGTTTGTCTTTCTTGGATTTATTTTGCTACTTCTTATTAAAATTTTATCAATTCTTGCAACAGATTTCCATTTGAGCTGCATGTTTCTTTTCTTTTTTGAGACGATGATCCAAAATTTTGAAATGATCTTAAAGCACTTAATGCTCTCACACTAACTACAATAGTTATATCTCTCACAATCATAAAAGTGTGCTCATTGAGAGTGTTTTATTTTAGAGCCGTTTCTCGGAGTAATGTCCATCCTTGAACAAGTAAAAGTAACACGTCTTACACCGAACGCAAAATTGAAATTACCAGCTACCCCCTGAAAGGATTACAGCTGGGTTCCTGAATTCTTTTAAATGAATAAATTATAGTCAAAGTCGATCTGGCAGAAACCTAAAGGCAGATATAACGAGTTTGAGGTAGTTGAGGACATCACTAGTAATGACAAACCAACTCCATCAAGAAAAACATGTTTGTTCTAATTAATTCAAACAGTATAGTATAATGCTTCATTATGTAAAGTCAAACATCCAAGAAAATATTAATGAAAAATTATATTTGAAAAATTACCAGTTTCGTATTAGGAAAAATGTGTATATGTAATCAGATTTGCATTTTAAAATTCTAAAGCTAATATTAAAATTTATCTGATTCTGATATATGTAGACTGATATAATTATGCTAGTGCAGGGGTAGCCACACACAACCGTCTTGGGAGGAGTGCTATTTTCTAATAATTAAATCACTAACCGTTCCACTTACAACTTTTCAAGAAAAATAATATATGAAAAGGTGAAAAATGTTATTTATAGGTTTATTATGGGAGTTTTACGTAAATAGCACATTTTTATACAAGTATGAGCAAATTTAAAAATAGCAAAATAATTACGACCCAAAACACACACTTAAGTTTTATTTTTAAACTTTTTACAGATTTTTAATTAATTTCAATTTGGATATCAAGTGAGTAACAATGAACATCTAGCAGAGAAATTGAGAAAGGGTTTGTGAAAAGATCCGCACTTCTTTTCATCATCTTGAAAAATTATCAGATTCTAGCCCTGAATGAATCCTACAAAATGGGAATAAAATATTTAATTCTAGCATAGTTAGGAGTATTACCAAATTTTTGGTAGATAGATCTCGCACTAATGTAAATGACGTTAAACCTTTTTTTCTCCAAATCGGGGCACAAAGAACAAAAGTTTGTTCACAAAAGATACACTCACTTCCAAAAGTTAAGCACGAATATGTAAAATGCAAAAAAATCAGCAAATACTGCTTTGATTGAAGCAACATTTGGCAGTAAAGTAGCATATATATTTATACATAAAACAAAATCAATAATTATATACAGAAATAAAAAACAATATTAAATTTTTGTAAGTTGTCAGATAATGTCATACTGGAGACTTAAACAGAATTATGCATAAAGTAAAAATAAACAGCATAAAATGAAAAAAAGGACATTAATAGGATATGTGATCCCCCCTCATCTGTATGCAAAGTTAAAACCTTTTGACCATGCTTTCAATTAGATGGTCAACCACCGCAGAATTAAGCAATCGCCATTCTTCTTGTATAGCAATGTCCAGCTCAATAAGAGTGGCTGGAGGTGGGAAACGTGAAGATACAGCAAGGCCGGGAGCATCCCAAAGATTTTTAATGGGATTAAGGTCGGGCGAATATGCTGGCCACGCCATACGCGCAATCCCTTCACTCTCCAGGTAGTCATCGACGATGTCAGCTCTATGGGGACGTGCGTTACCGTCCATTAAAACAAAAGTAGGGCCAACTGCTGCAGCGTACAATCTCACAATGGGTTCTAGGACCATCTCGAAACCGGAAATCCGTCACAGAACCCCGTTTAAAGATGTGCAGGTCGGTACGGTATCCTAATGAAATCCCTTCCCACACCATAATGCTTCCGTCTCGGAATGCGAGATGTTCGGTGATGTTTTGGGGCTGATTGATTGTTCCTTTTTTACGCTATATCCTTATACGCTTGTCATCTGGCTCCAGAGCAAATCTTGACTCATCAGTAAACATGATATTTCCCCAGTCAGACACAGTCCAATTGCCATGTTCTCGGCACCAATTTAATCGTGCCCCTCTTGATTGGACGGATAGAGGAACACAACCTCGAGGTACCCGGGCATACAGTCCATTCATATGTAATCTTCAGCGTACAGTGGTTGCAGATATAGCCTTACCAATGGGGGGTTGTAAACCTTGAGTACCACCTACGGATACTTCGAACAACTGTCTGTGTTTCCATAAACGTGAAATTACAGAATGATGAACGCCGAAGTAAAGAGCAGCATCTGTGATCGACTGTCCTGCTTCAATGCGCCCCACAGCATGCCAGCGCTCAGAATCTTCCATTCGTTTTCTGGAAGTCATAGAAACACGTATGTCTTGAAAACAAATTGTGCGAAAGTTTTAAGCACTTTCTCTATCAGCACTTACAATCATCTTTTGGAACCTTTCATAAAGCTGGCTTCTTATAAGACTGCCCTTTTTGCATATTTCTTGACATGAAAGCAAGATTGGCTGTTACGTAACATAATTGCATACTTCCATCTACCTCTGCAGCGAATTGCATCCTCTTCAATTCTGATTGGCTTCCGGAAATTAGTATTTTCCTCTCCGTGCTTAACTTTCGGAATTGAGTGCATATGACCCCTACTAGGTTAGTAAAAGTACATTATTTTGCTTATATTCTTTGCACTCACTGGGCAGTTCATTGTTTTATTCCGCATATTTTAAAACAGGCTCCCTCAAATTCAAAATCTCGCGAGTGCACGTCCTTTGGAAAGCAAGTGCACACAGCAAGGAAGGGATATTCTGAACATGATAGTTTTCTATTGTAATTCAATTAAGTGAATTAAAAACAATTTTTTTTGTTTTTAATTTTTCCGTCTTTTTTTTTTTTGTCCGAGACGACCGTATTTTTATTATAATAATAAGATTAATAATAAAATAACTTATCTTTTGATTTTTTAAAAGTTTTCAATAAGGTTTCGCGTACCACGGGTTGGCCCCCCATGTGCCAGAAATAGAAGTATCATTGCAGATTAACATCGAAAGTTGATAATTATATTATTAAGAATTTTCGAAAATTAAAATTTATATTTAATCGAACTATCATGTTGAAATTACATATTTGCGTACTGTTGGAGCACTCAATTTCTCTAAAAGCCCCAACACACTAAAAGGTTTGCGGCAAAACACTCAAAAGAGGAGTACGTTTGTTGTTGTTATGAGAAAGGTTCATTTTCGTCTGTGTAGTGGGGTCACTCCTACGCAAATAAAATTTGGTTTGGACCTGTAACAAAATGATGTTTCAAATTTTCGTTTCAGAGCCATCTCTATCTCTAAACTTGTATGAATGAATGCAAATAGTACTTAAAAACAAAAAAATAAATGTTTGCTTAATTTGCCACAAAAAGTATATATATTAAATTATACATGGTTTTACAGCACAAAACAAATATAATTCTCATATTGTGGATCTTAGAATAATGATTCAAGTCTTCGAAGTGATTTTTTAAAATATATATATGACATGATTTGAAGTCAGAAACAGACTTAGTTTTTAAAAAGGATCTTTATTTGATGAAAATTAGACAAATTCTGACGCAAAGAGGAAGAGAGAAAAAAGAACGCCCAAGTGAAATCTAAGTGTTTTACCACTTAAACCCAGGTGTGAGAAGTACTTCTGATTTTATGAGTGTACTTGAAAGTTAATGTTTGCTAATATGGCTATTAAATATAACGATCTGCAATTAGACATGTTTATTGGTTAGGCCATATGTTCCGAAGAAATAAATGGGCGATTAGTTTGATACTTGAAGATGATATGAAAAAGATGAGTTAAGTGCTAGATAGAGAATTTAATTTTTAATCTAATTTAATTATCCTTACATTTATATATATATATATAGGAAGTTCGTCTTTTTATAATAATATATTGGACAGGACCCAAACTTGATACACTTTTTCAACAGAAAACTATTTAAACATTAATATTTTTAAATGATATTACCCTTATAATAAAAACAATTTATTTTATAGTACTCATCATTTCAGTACAAGTCAACTTATTTTTCAGGATATAAAATGAATTCAATGTGTTTCGCTTTATGCAGTGTAATACTAAACATCATTTGGTCTGTCACGTAATTTGATGAAAAAACTTCGTATTTATTAAATGTTTCATGTTTCTAAGGACACAATACATTGATAAGGAATATTCTTTTTCTCTGTGTCATCCATGCTTATTTCTCTCTGAAATATGTGTTTTGAACAGGATTCATATTCTAACACCAGGGTGGTCATTAAGTCGATCGCGGTCGACCGGTGGACCGCCAAGACGTTTTGGGGTGACCGCCTTTGATTAAGACCTAAGGAGCGCATACTAACAGAAATACACTTGCCTCCGAAAGTCAGCGAACAGGCAATCATCGTACGTGTTTATGCAATAATTTCTATTAAGGCTGTCCTCAGTAAAAGTATGAGAGACTGAACTAAATGTTAAGCAGACAGAAAAGAAAATGCCTCAATTTCCATGCAAATTTGCAATATCATAATTCATACATCTGTTAACAATATAGTGTGTTCTAAAATGTCAAAATATTCCATGAATACTTTGTTTTTCGTTTTAATTCGTGAACGCATAGACCATTTAGCATTACGATATTGGAGAAAAAACGCGAAACACATTTTTTGTCAGAAATTTGAATCAATTTGGTTAAAAATGGGAAGTATAATAAAAGATACTGCTCTTTAAAGGATAATGAAGCCAGAATATCATACTAAATTGTCATTCCTTTTATGTCTGAAAAAGTGTTCCAAATTCGGGTCCTATTCTTTAACATTAACCGAAAACAGCCTTAAAATCTCTCTTCAAGAAATCAAAATACCTGTCGGAGATTTTTCAAAATTTCCTTATTCAAACAAAAATAACACAATCCACTTAAACATTAAAAAACAAGAATGATTAATCACCCACGCAAAACATGAGAATCAAGAAATAATCACCAACCACCCACGCCAAAAGTCTGCGTGCACTTGCATAATAGAGCTTTGAAAGGCATTTAAATGTGAGATAATTGCACCAAGTCGTGTTTTTGAGTAATTATAAGCTTCTATAACGCGATTTATTTAGGATTTGAGACTTAAATACTTGTGTGATTCCATGACAGGTAACGGAAAAGAGATCGACGTATTACTGAAAGAAAAATCATCTTAAAACTTCTGAAAAAGGGGGAAATTTTTTAAGCAATTGCTAAAACTGTAAATAGAAGACATTCATCAATTCAATAAGTCTTCATAAACTACAAATCAACTAAAATCTTAACGTCCAAGCCAAGACTCCGCCACCCGTCTGTACAGTGTTACCTTGAGACTCTTGCTTTGTAATACGTTCTATAAAAATAATTCACAAAAACTATAAAGCTGCACAAATAGCTAAAAGTGTGGCTGAGGTTTTGCAAAAAAGTGTGAATTTAACTACAATCTGAAGAGAATTGAAAAATGATGATTATCATGGCCAAATTGCACTCAAGAAGCTATTCATCTCTCGAGTGAACAGAGCTAATAGAATGATATTCGCCAAAAAACGCCTAAATGGGATACATAATTATTAAAAAAATGTTATATATTCAATTGAAAGTAATTTTTGTATTTTCAGCATCGAAAAGGAGAAAAATATGTCAGCAAACATTCCTGCACAGATCTTGAGAAAAAAAATCTTTGTTTATCAAACATGAAGGAGGAGGAGACATAATGCTTGAGGGTGCATAGGAAATCAGTAATGTATTGAATCAGCTTTGTACAAAATTGATTACTTGAACTTTTTGAAGTAAAATATAAGGGAAACTGCCGAGAAAATTGTCGTGAGAAACTATTTTTACTTTCCGCACGACAAAGTTACTAAGAAAATGGCTTACTACGTGAAGCTATGGCTGTTATACCATATCCCAAACCAATTCCGTAAGCCATCCCAGTCCCCAGACCTAAGCACAGTACAGCATTCGTGGGATTTACTAGAGTGAATAATCAGGGAGAACGTAATAACATCCAAAGAAATGCTCAAATCTGTCGTAGTAGAAGAATGGAACAAAATAATTACGGATGAGACAACTAAGCTAGTTAGATCCCTGCTAAATATGTTGAGAGAGTTACAGGAAGAACGGAATGAAACTTAAAAAGTATTAACTTTTAGTTATAATCCATTATAGTAAAGATTTCTTACCAGTGTAAGAAAACTATTGACATGCACAAATTGTGTCATTCTCAAGTTATAAATATTTGTATTATTTTATGTAATAATCAGGCGATTTTTGCTTATACTATTTAAATTTACGATGTTAGAGGATTCAATACAAATAATATTGATTTAGAAAGACATTTAATTAGCGATCTTTGCATGAATATGAAAGATGATCATCGGTAAACAGACTTTCTGAGTCAAGTGTATTTGCTCTAACAGTCAGTATCAAGATCAATTTTCCCCCATCCAAAGAATTTTTCCGTATTCTTTTCAAAACCACACTCAATTTTCAGTATGAAAAACATTAACAAAAAAGTGAGGCTTATACTCCAATAAATACGGTAGTTAGAATTAAGTGTCATTTTCTTTTTTAAAGCCTTTATCTCTCCCAGCTATATTTTTCTACCATTTTGTTATAATGATGAAAACATGGGATTTGCCAAAGAAAGAAAAATAATAATTTTTTTGTTCAAAGGAAGGACATAGAGCAACAGCTTTTTCGACCCAATGGTCATGCTATGCAGATGGAAGCAAGAAAGAAATGCCGCTGAATTATGATATCCATGTGATGCTTAGCTCTTAAGCTCATGACTCCTAGGCCACTGGGTGGGCCACGAAACTTTGAAAAAATTAGAAGTAGACCGTAGACTGCCCGCCCTTTTGGTCTAACACATTAAACAAAGACAATTTCAAAGAAAAAAGAAAAAGATTTTGGCAATGGCGAAATGATTAAATACGTCCCTTTCTCTCTTCCCACAAAGATAGAAGTTTCATTTAAATCAAAGTTAAAAAAAAGAAGAAAAAAAAGATGGAAGAAAAGCAATATTAATGCAATCGTACATTTGTTATTCACTCTTGCTTTTAACTTCAAGGTTTGATGAATGAAAGGTGTTCTGCTTTCCAGACGTCTCATCCTTTAGCAGCACGATTGAGTAAAACACTCTCCTTGATTGATGTTCCCGCCAGTAAAGGAGAGACACACGCGAGTTGAAAAACAACTTCCAGGGGCAGACGGCAATTAGCTTGCGGTCATTTTGTCTATGACATTTCAGAAATACATGCACAAGGCCTTCTCAATACTTTGATGGGAAAGTGTTTACGACAGTGAGTTTATAAAGCAGATTCGCTATCTTGAACAGAGTAAACTGCCAAAATACTTCACTGTAATAAAGTATTAAAAAATCAATACATTTGAATGTTACGAAAATAAAAATGAAGTATTGTGATGCTTCTGGCAACTTATTCAAAAAATAAGGAAATCTGGATTATATAGGGTGTTGTGAATTTTGTCAACAATTGCAACTTGAAAGCACATTAATGATGAAAAGGCAGATAAAAAAGTCGATTCATAGAAGGGTAAGAGAAAATATATCGATTAATCAGCGAACACTAGTTCTTTATGTCTTTCCTTTAAAGATAAAATAAGACTTGTAAAAAACATATTTTTAGCTGATTGCTGGTAGAGTTCTTTCTATATTTTAGAAACTTAATGAACATTTATATATAAACTCGTTTTGAATGAAAAAGTTTAAAATTAAGGAGACTTTTTTTTCGAAAAAATTATTATATCAGATAAATTAAATGAAATATTATTACATTGGTTTTCGCATATACTTTTCTTTATTTCATTACAACTCATTGTATTTTTAGCAGGTGCAGCACGGATCGATAATTTATGCACTAATTGCTGGAATTACTGCAGTGTTCAAATTTTGTTTTCATGCAGTAAACAAATGAGGAGTAACCAGTGCAGAGTGAAAGTTTTAATGTGATTTGGTAACTTAGAGTAAAATTTAACATGAATAAAATTCTAAACCTTTAGTCGTGTCGTAAATACAATAGTATACGATAATTAAGCATTAATTATCTTTGTAGCCATAAATTTACAATAAATTGCCTTGAAGACATAAACAAAGATTTCAGAGGTAGTATTTTGTACACAGGATGAAAATAAAGCCAAGATAGTAAATAAAACTCTCACAATATGTAGTTAAATGTAAGAGAATTTTTCGACAGAGCAGTGTTGGCATGAATGACTACTTAATCAATATTAAGAATTATCAATAGATATTTTCAACAATGAATATAATCCTTCCTGAATACTATGATTGGCAAAAAACCGTCTCTTCATTTAGAAAATCGACCTATCTATTGTTGAGGTAAGGGTAATCTCACGTTCCTCATTTCGAAAGACGGAAATACCCGGCAAAGTTAATCAGGTAAATGCATCCTAAATGCACACATATTTGACTGAGCTTAGGTCATTCCAATCGAAGTAACATTTTACCTTTTAATAAGATCTTTAATAGCACGAAACCTATACAGACGTCTTCACTAATGGTGCTAAGCATTGGTGTTTAACCTATTCAGAATTAGTACCTTTCCCAGGAGATGGTGTCTCTTTTTAGTGCGGCACCCTAAGGCGATACCAATTTGACACCCAATTTCATTCTCATAGGGAGGGGGCACCTGAGTTCTGACGATGCGAAACCGTGCTTAGGATTTTAATTTTACCGAGAGCATCCCTGCCAAACTGACACTTAAGGGACTTTTTTCATGCCGTGTAATCATAGGGCATGACTGCTATCGATTTCCTGCATCATGAATATCCACCGACTTGGGCCGGGGTCGAACCCGCCACCATGGGTGCAGAAGGCCAGCGACAAACCAACCACGACCCCTCCAGCCTGCCACATATGCAAACTTGCGTTATTGTCTATAAAAACGAACAATATGCCAAGATCACCTCGTAACAGAGGCACGTGGGAAAGGATCCCTTCTCGGCAATAGCGGCACCAGGAAACAATATTTCAGTATGAGATGTTCAGTCTGTGTTTCTTTCATCACTCTCTATGGAGCAAACAAAAATGGTATACCGCTTTATAAGAGACTATTTTAAAAATGTCTCGATTAACTCCGGTGGTTTAGAGGTAGCGTACTCGCTTAATAAGTCTAAGGTTGCGGGTTCGAACCCTAGCTGGAGTCTATAGATATTCTAGATGCGAACATCATAAGCACGCATGTCATATGATTATGGGACATGTAAAATATTCCCTGAGTATCAATTGGGCTCTGGTACTTTCGGAAAAATTAAATCACGGCAATATTTAGCAACTGATGGGAGCTTGAATTAAATTTATTTCGAGCGTTCAAATTTGGTAGCTAGTCCACCACTTATTGGTGTCACCAGGAAATGGCTCTCCCATTTGAGGACTCTGCGTGTTTGTAATGGTTAAGTTGATACAATGCAACCCCCAAAATCTTGGAATGATATTTCTATTGATTCCAAAATTTTGACATATACTCATGATGTTATGCCCCTACACAAACTTCCCTATCATGCTGACAAGAGTTGTATCGTTAAGTGTTTATTGCAGTATTGCACACATTCAAATTCCTTTGTCCTTTCTGCGTTATCTGTTTCAAAGCTGTGCCGAAATATTGGCCATGTGAGGGCGTTGCTTTGCGCACTAAAATGTAAATATTGTGAGTGTGTAACTTGATTTATAGAATGTAAGCGGCACCATGGCAAGTTCATGCTTCATTAATTATTTATGAGAGGCTTGCACTTCTCTCTCGGTCACCTAGATATGTGGGAGGTAGGGAAGAAATACTCGACACGATCCAATTAATATATTTATTTATCACACACACACACACAAACAAATAACAGACACAATTTCAACTAATAATAGTAAGAGAATGTCTCAACACAAACCGCGAAGGTGGAACAACGACGGTAATACGCGAACCATAAGGAGACTATCAAACTTGATCCTTACCTTAATAAAGGATGTCACCTATCATCCGATTTAATCCAAAATCAATTCAATCTTAGTGAACAATTGTCACTTTAAAGTTTCCTCCTATTAAGTTTCAAATCACAATAATTCTAATATTATGCCTTCAGCATCAATCTCACTTGACTCGGGTATATCTTCTCTTCTACTCTCTCTTCAAGCTAGAATAAAACCCTCGACTATATATAGTAAATTAATTTAAATCACGATTTTCTTCTTCCCGAGGGTTGGTTGTGAATAACGGGAAGTGATAGTCCAAAGATTTCCCAAGATGATTAATTGAAGGGCGCGTATAGATCCATCACACATTACTATATTTAAAATATTTATACACATTACTTTATTATAAACTACTATTATACTATATTATAAATTACTATATTAAATTACTATATATTTAATTTTAATAATTACACATATATATATTTTTTTACTATCTATTTACTATATTATATTGCCATCGATGTTGTGGACTGTTTATTGGACTAGTGTAAAGAACACATTCTTTCGCTTCGATATTTAGGAACATTTCGCTTAGATCATTCGCTTTAATGATATTTAGACAAACACCTTTCTGCTTTCTTTGTATTGTAGCTCAATCATGCACACGTTGGTTACATGCGTTTTGCATAATCCATTTTGTACTTCTCTCGACACAAAAATTCATTAGGTCTATAATTCATTAATAAAGAAAGTAAGTTGGAATTTTTTATACACCATTTTCTAATATCGATTGAAAATATTAAATTGAAGTCGGTAAAATAAAATAATTAGATCAATATATTCGGCATACAATACATTTACCTTCATATAAGAAATGAAGTTAATTTTTACGAAAATAAACCTCTGATATAATTATTTTTAAATATTTAGAATGCTAGTTAAAATATAAGTCCCCCAGAACAAGTAATCTATTTTCCATATGAAAATATGATTTTTCTAAGAACAACAGTTGGAAATAAATAAATATAAGGTGAGCATAAAAAATAAAATAAAGAAACTAACTGTGTACTTTAAAAAAAGAGTGAAGTTTGCAACAACTGTTTTGGTGATGTTATCCCACGCACCTCGCCTATCCAGGTGGACATTTTTGCCTTTCGCGATCACACCAGTTGGGATTACTCTCAGTATAGCGCCATTGTGTGAAGACTTGCAACTGCATTCTGCCGGAAAAGTGTCGAATAAACATTTAATTTTCTTGTGAAGAAATCAGCCACAAAAACCTTTCAAATACCAACCGAAAAATTTATGGAAATAAAACTTTGTCTTGAGCACATGTGTTTGAATGGCATAAGTGGTTTTCAGGGGGAGTTGACAGTGGCGTCCAAGGTAAGCGAGTACAGACCAAAACATTACAAAAATTAATGATATGAGTGGATTTCTACTCATATCAGTGATCAGACTATTAATCAACACACCTACATTGATGTACTAAAAAAACTTCGTGAAAAATTAAGGTGAAAAATTGGCTAGAATTGGGGAGTGATGGAAGGCTGTTGCACCAGCAGACAGTTGCTCACATTTGTTAAGCAGTTTCTTACCAGGATGTGATGGAACATCCTCCCCTTATTTGCCTAATTTGGCCTCATGCGTTTTTTTTTGTTTTTTTGTTTCCTACAATTAAATCTTACTTAAAGGGAAACAATTTTACCGTAGGTGAAGAAGTTCAAACAAAAACGCGGAAAATTTGTTGAAAGACCTCGTTTCATAACCAGCAATGCCTGCACCGAATGCAGAAGTGTATGAATGTTGAAGGGAACTACTTTGAAGGCGATAAATCACGAAGAACTGATTCTGTACGTGCAATGATATATCGTATCAGTCTCAGTTTTTTTTTGTGTCACACCTCGCAAATATTATAGAATTTTAGCTGGATTGCTTTATGACGTTCGAATTGTATAGCAGTCTTCGTGTAAATCTTACTTTTGTCTTTTGTCGCGTGGGTTGAGTTTCACAGAGTGAGTTTCTTGAGATTCGGCCAACAAACAAATGACATGCTCGCAGTAGCTCAAATTTCTTAAATTTTGTGTGAGGATCAGGGAAAGTGTAAGATTTGCTGTATAATTCATGAAAGAATATAGATAATGCAATGCATTCTGGCTTTTAAATTTGAGAAAACTAATCTAAGCTGACCGAATGAACACTTGTGGATGAATTCAGTGGTTGTGCAACTCTCTCAGCTTTTTCGTGAACCATCGTTGTTTTGTATTAAAAAAAGGATTAAGCAAAATAATATTTGCATTCATTAGATTCAGACGCTACAAAAAACACATTTTTGAAATTTAAACGCTTGGTTATTAAAATCATTTTAACTCCAATATTGTTGCGTGTTTTGTACATAAAAGGTGCAATAAATCACTCTTAATTTATAAGAAAAACTATTACCTGAGCAAATAATGTCCCACCTTTCTGATGTTTCTTTAGGCAGAGAGCATATACGGTGTATCCGGTCCTAATATTGCAAAAGAAATACACAGCTTCTGAATTAACTTTTAACTACAATTATATTGTTAAAGAACGTATATACATGATATTTACAAATAACCACATGACACGTAGAAAGGGAGGTCAACATTTTGGGGCGTATCACCAAATCTTTGGACGAAATCTCTTCCTCTGTTCAGTTCGGTTCCTTCTGTTCTGGCGAATCTGCACAATTCTTGTTTTTATCTGTGACGCAACTAGCGTCCTCTGGTGAGCGAATGCGTGGTTCATAGTTGTTTGGACACAGTTAATTGGTTTTTAACAAAAGGTGTAACGAATTTTTCTCCATTTTAAAATGAGAGTTTATAGAAAAAAGAGCTGTCATTCAAAACAACTTTTATTTCGTACCCTTATATTTACTATCAACTCTTAAACTAATGCCTCCCAGCCAGTATGGTGGATATGGCTTGTAACCGACTGGGTTCGGGTTCGAATCCCGAGTAAGGCATGGCTGCATTTTCTTAGGGAAAAGAAGTCGGACTTCCACGTGAAATGGATTCCCGTCTCGAATGGAAAGCAATGCACCCCTTCTTGTTATATGCTGGGACATCATCTGTAATAAATATCTCTGTTCTTCCACTTGTATTTGATATGTATATCAGGATAAGAAACACACGACAACAACAAGTAAACTAATGAGTAACGAGTCAGTTTTAGCCTACACTAAACATTTATAATGAAAAATACTTCTTATTCATAGTAGATTTTTAGCTGAATGCCTTGAACTCCACCACAAAGTTCTTATTCTCTTTTTCAAGACACAAGAACGATTCAAATGTAAACTCGGATTTAATGTAACTACAACACGTCTGATTGCTAGCTTTCCTTTCATTCGCGAACTTCACGTTTCTTCACGTCACAAGGATATGGATCTATAAAAGATCCTCATTCGCGAACTCAATTCACTTCACTTTAAATAGTATCTATCATTTGCATAGGTCACTGCTCATTTACCGTATGATATCCTCCAATCACAAACAATGTATGAAAATTATTTCCCCTTAAGCATTTGTAGAAGAACGCGGGAATGAAACCCGTTATAAAAAAGTGTACCTTTTTTAACATTATCATTTATTCGAGTTCATTTACTAAAAACTATATGAAAAACCATCAAGTATGTTAAGAATAAATTATTAATACTTTATCTCCTTTTAAGTGGAACTTCGGGGAATCTTTTCTTTTAGTTTAGGAATCTTACTTGGATGTTTAACTGAAATTAATATCATGTTTTCATATTCATCATCTCGATCTTGTTTGAATACAGATTTTGCTTTCATTGGATATTTGGGGAATGGTTGACACGTTAACTTCAAGTATTTCGTTTTGTTCACTAGCATCTCATTCGCAATCTGTTATTATTGCTTATGTTATCTTGTTTATGATTTTCAAAAGGATTGACAAAGCATAGATTTTATTAAAGCGCAGTGTGATTAAATAGTGTGATGTAAAGAAGCGACTGAAAATCAATACGCATTTTATTGGAGATTTTAAAATTTAACTTAGAACTGAAACTTGAGTAGGATCATTCCCAAGTGTTTTCCATTCTTGTTATTAGACAACGCTCCAAAAGTGCCAGATCCATGACAAGAAGAGCCTTTGTTGTTTCTAGCCATGACGTAAATAATTAAAAAAAAAGAAATAAGCATGATAGTACTAGCTATATAACTTACAAACAGAAACTACAAGCATGAATAAACTTTATTGGGGGTAAAAAAGTTATTCTTGAAAAATCTGTTCGACAAATCTTTTCTGAATTGGAAAAAAAAATGTATACGTCAATTTTTTTTTACCTACATCCTTTTTTTAAATTTCTTTCTTTTTTGTTCTTTTTTCTTTTGTTTTTACGTCAAAAAAGCAAACAAATAACCATAAATTGTTCTCGAATTTGAAAAAGATTTTTCTTTTCACTGTTTTGTACCAATGGCAACAAAAAAATATAAAGTTTTCTTAGCTATAAATTCTATTTTAAGATAACTTATTTTTCTTAGAATAATGTTCAACATATGAAGGAAAATCCATACGTATATTTTATCTAAATTCAATATCTGTCACGTATTTACAAACAACAATACAGCATGGCGTTGATTCATATCACACAGCTCCTCGTTTTATTTTCAGACAATGTCCATTTATAAGGAGTTTCTAGGAAATCTATAAGGTTCTGTTAAAGATAGTGATAAGGAAAAATTAAGTGTGAACAGTATTATTATAGAAATGCTCTTGGCCACCAGAAACACAGACAAATGAAAGATATTTTCCGTCTACATTAAAATATTTTAGTAAGTACTAAAGGAAAGATTAAAAATAGATTTCAAAAACGAAAGGATTGAATTCTTAATGACATCAGATGCAGAATTTGAGCAAAAATAAAACTTTTATTACTATTTTTCAACGTTTCTTAAATATTACATTTCACTGTATTACTAGCAATCGTCTTACTTTAAAATCACGTGAAATTGTGTTTGAATTCAAGTTTAGGAAGTGAAAGGGATTATGAACTTGAGAATATTTTTTGTAGTCTGATGAAGAATTTTAAATAATGCATTTTTATAAAGCATGTATTAACGCAATACTGTAAAAAGATTGTTTAAGTTATTAAATATGTAAAACTATTGACGAGAATTAACTTTGCCATTGTATGCATTATATTTTGAATATCAGATGTTGTTTTCTTTGTAAATGGTGACTTATCGGAATATCTTCACCTATTTTAATATTAAACTTTTTAAACGGTTATTGTTTTAAAAACGAGTTTCTTAAATATTTCACCTGAACACATTAACTTCATACTTATTTCAAAAACATAAGCAATGAATCCATTATAATATGTTTTGAATTTTATTAATGTAAATTTGTAGTTTTTTTGTATTTCTTATTTGCATATGACGTAGAAACAATAATAATCAAAATTATTTTTCTAATCCCAAAAGGAGAATTTTTGTTACAGTTTTTGTAAATAAAATTTATAACAGCATTACCATATTTAAAACTCAGAAAATGATTTTGTAAATGTGTGAGATGTAAGGTTTCTTTGCTTCTCAGATATATTGTGCTTTGATTATTATAAATGAAATGAAACACACTCAAAGAAAGCTTGTTTAAAAAATTATATTGTAATTATTGTTTTTTTGTTTTGTTTTACTTCTTGCTGGTAACTCTTCAGAGGTATGCATTTGCTAATCAAAGCATTTGACTCGATGGATGAAATTAATATGTTATCTTTGAAATAAACGGTACTTATAAAAAAGTTCAACATTTTTTTTCAATGAGGGAAATTAAACATTTCATTAAGATATAACATAGTTTCATTTGTCCACTTTTACGAGCTTTGTATTGAAAATCTTAGTAAAATATACATATGCATATATTTTTCTTTAAATTATAATCATTACTGGAGCACATAAGGCTATTTTTAATACTCATTCGTAAATGGATAGCTTTGCATATAAGATAAAACTGGATATTTTTAAAACACGTTCAAAATCAAAATCAAAAATATTAATTTTTAAATTAGCTTATCAAAACAGTTTATTTGTATACTTCTTGTATTATTTATAAATCGAAAAGACCTTTCCACAAAATAATTAAACGGTTCTTCAGAGCACTTTTTGATATATTTTTTTATTCTTTTTAACTGATGTGATTTAATATGTGTAATGTAGATTAAAAGAAGGATGAAAGCAGTATTCGTCTCTTAGAAAAATTATTACTTCTTTTTCCTCCGCAAACCTACAGAAGAAATTCAATCTCCAGTTCTAAACCTCTTCTGAATTTTAAGTATTAGAACTTTTTAAAAAAAGAAAAAAAATCGATTCTTTTGTAGTACGTTTCTTTTATGATCTTTTCTGTCTTACGCCACATTCAGTCACCGCAAATAAAATAGAAGCAACCTTTATGAATCTTATTTCCCTTTGGAATGTTTTTTTTTTCTTTTAAACAAGAAAGGAAAAAGTTCGATACCATCAGAGAAAGTGATTTCTGAAATCTAATATCTCTCTCTGTTCTGTGAACTTCATATTCCATATTTCCCTCTAAAAATACACTCCACATTTCAATATCTTTTTCTCTTTTGATATAGAGAGTGTGATCCGAGTAATAAGAGCCTAGGATAAGCATATCAGGATAGGTGTTGTAAGTTTCTTCATTAAGTGCTCATTACGAAGTCAACTTTTGAATTGAAGTATTTTATATAATTTTTTTTTCATTTCGTGATAAAAATATCTGGTGTACGATCAGTTGTCACAACGAAACTTATGGGTCTGCAATCGAAATAATTGCGCTTTGAATCACCTTTTCTTGCTTTGAATTGCCTGAAGTGAAATGAATGTCAATTGTCTCTTTAATGTGTAACATATGTGTACTTGGATTAATCTCCGGTGTAAAAATACCATTTTGATTTTGTAAAATCAGTCAAAGGAGTAAGAACTTCAGTAACCCGGGGTTTTATTTCGCAATCTTCCCAACTCCCTTAGGCAGACTCTGTATTTGAGTAACATAGGAACTAATGACCACTGTGATAAAATTTATAGAACAAAGATTTTGTACAAAAAAAATTACAACTTTTATCTAGTGCAAATTTATAGTAAACATCAGCAAAGCTGAAACTTGGAAGTTAAGGTTAAATAATTGGAAATTTTCAACATTTTTCTTCCTTAAATGCAATTAAGTCGTTGTAAGATGGTACAACACTTTGAGAATTCCATTGTATGAAAGTAGCATTTTACTTTATAAAAAAATTAACACTCTAAATTAAAAGTTAGATATTTCTTTTAAAAAATCTATATAGACATAATAATAATACAATATCAATATACATGCAGAAAATCCATCAAAAATGTTTCTAGAAATCCTATTCAAAACATTTCGAAAAAACAAAATTTGTACAATAATACAAATACTAAAAATGTAAGAGTTGGTAAGAGCATTTGAAATAATAATTGGAAAAAAGGTAAAAGTGTTAGGCGCAATTGTTAGGCTCAACGAGAAATTATCATGAAACTTTATACCACGAAGGTTTATAAACTATTTCGTTCGTTTTGGGGCTATATATATTTTAGCCTTCTATAAAACATTGTAAAAAAGCCCAAGGAAAAATAATTCTTGCCTTATAACTTCATAATAATGTAGTACTATATTATATATTTTGCTTGTGTGTTTTGTGAATAGTGGACTGTGTATTAAAAATTTCGAGGTAACTAATTTCACTCAGAAATAATTTTATTACTCCCTTTCAATAAAAAATAGCCAACGTAAAACCCATTATCATTTTATTAATTATCAAGCTAATTGAATATAAAGGCAGTTATTTTTAAATGAAAAACACAATATCTATTTCTAAAAATTATCGTCAAGTGTTCCTATCTATAATTATTTAATTCACCTCCAGAGGAAATACCCTGAGTCATACAAAACGTCAGAAGAAAATTATGTTTCGTAGAAAAGCGAAATTCCGTTTCACAGGAATCTGAAATGCCTCGAGGGTCATTAAAGGGGTAATAAGGGGCTGGTAGAAATAACTGTTATTCTGAATTAAAAGAGAGATGAACTTGAAAAAAGTAATTGACAAGATTTTCATTGCCAATTAGTTACCATTGACCAAACCATCTTCCTTGAAATCGTAAAAAAAAGCTAAAAGCGGAATATTTGATGTGAATAAAGGCTTTCTAAAAAAAATGATATCGAATTCTATAATCTGAAATTTCATTCTGACACTATGCAGAAGGTGAGAGTAAAACTTGACTTATTTGATTTACACGCAGAATAAGTTTACATTTAAAAAAAAATTATATTTGCTAGTTACTAACGCGGCATTATTTGTATCAAAATTTTCCGTTGCACAAAGAGATGGATATTTTTAAAAAATAAAATTGCTAAGTTGTTGTAAGTCGATTTTGGTTCTAAATATTTTGGGAAGTATTTATATATTTACAAAAAACATAGATCGATCTATTTATTGACAAGCAGTTGATTAGTTTCAACATTTTAAAATTATTTCAGTTATTTCTAATTCCTATCATATTTAATTAACAGAATCAGTTCTAGATATTTCTTGAAAATGTTTCAAGAAAACAGTTTTTATACTCGCTCTCTCTTTCTGCGCAGTATGAAATCTAATGCAACTGTAAAAGCTTTTGGAGCTATAAATCACTAAATAATCATTATGTAGTCCAAGTTTATTAAAAAATCTATGTCTGGTTATATGACATAACCAAAGTTTTTAATAAGAATGAATACACTATTTGAGAGTTGATGTGATATTTTGGAATTCCACAACCAATGAGACCAACCATTCTATTTTTGATAGGAAGATTATATCTCTCAGAATATTCTCGAATCCATGGAGATGGAACAGCTATTTCATTATTCAGCATCGAACTAAAATTTCATCCCCGAATAATAATTGTAACATATCGAGAGGCAGCCGCTGAAATACGTGGTCTCTTCATTAACTCGCAAGCATCGGGGGACTGTTTTCTAGTTAACTAGTTTCTAGTTTTTCTATTGACTCGCGTCAAATACCAATATCCCGAATAAACGTCGATCTTTGAAACAAAGCAATTTTTAAAAAAAAATGCAACATTGAGGGTTTTTCTACGAAAACAGCTACTTAAGATAAAACACCCCTTACAATGTATATGAAAGTATTTCTAAAATCTGAAAGCTCGTAAATGCAGTGCAATTTTTTTTAACTGCCACTATTCAGAGACACATGTAGCTTGATATAACTTTCATAATGGCATCAAACTTGGTATGGAGACTAATGGTGACAAGGGAAACAGTGGGGAAAAATTTAATTCGAAATACACTGATAGGAGTATTTATGGCACTGCTGTCACTGACCAAACTGAATATTTACATAAAATACGTGTATGAAAGCAAATGATTTCACATGGGAAAACCACGCAAGTAATTTGGGCTGTAAAATACGTAGAGAGCTCCGAAAAATGCAGGATGTTTTTTTTCTAAACTTTTACTATTCAGAGCCACCTATGTGGTCGCGGTAGACTAGTGGTCATCTTGGCCGACGTGTCATGAGTTCGAGCCTAGTACCGCTGAAGACTTGCCGTGCAGGGAGGACATGCACGGTAAAACTATCGGGAGCTCCAACGCGCCCTCCCGTTAGTAGTATGATGTGGTAGTTAGAAGAAGGGGTGCCAGCTCAGGTGTCATCCTCCTCACTTGATCGTGGTTCAAAATTACGAGGTCTGTCGGGTAGTTATTGAGGGCGACGTTACTATTCACTCACTTGGAACCCCCTATAGCTTGGTTTAATAATCGAA
Source organism: Trichonephila inaurata madagascariensis (assembly GCA_019973955.1). NCBI lineage: Eukaryota > Metazoa > Arthropoda > Arachnida > Araneae > Nephilidae > Trichonephila > Trichonephila inaurata. Next base: position 83,710 of record BMAV01011116.1, read on the forward strand.
ATTGCATAAAATTCTTTAAACAGACATTTTATCACATAGAAAGCAGGATTCCGTGAAAAAAATTAGTTCAAAAAATTGAAGATAAGTTTATTTATGACGTTATCTAAAAATAATCCTATAAAAAGGGGAAAAAATTATATAAATAAATTATTGGGAAATTTTATGTTTTATTTATTACATTTAAGGTATTACACCGTTCTCAAAAACTATACTGTACATTCACTGAGCAACATTCTTTAAGGCCGTATGCACAATGTCACAAGGAATATTCCGCACTGCCTTGATGAGTTGTTCTTTAAGAGATATAAGTTTGTAACTCCCACAACCTAAACTTTTGGTTTTAAATAATCCAGAGACAAAAGGGACATGTAAGAACGAGACGGTCATGCAACTATAAAACTGTGACTGATAACTCTTTCAACTGTAAAACGAGGAAGCAACAGCTTCTGTACCAATACCAATGTGTGGGTGGTGCACCATCCTAGATGAAAATTATCAGATTGGGACATTTTCTTTGTAGAAGTTATGGAAAAGGAGAATACTATTTTTCTGAGCTGCCTAGAGGTTTTATAGATTAATTACTGGCCTCATTGTCGCATGCAAAATCATTTGCTTTTGTACCCATTTTTTATGTATACATTCGGTTTAGCAAGCTACAACATTTTAACACGCTTTTATAAGCTTCACATGTACACAATATTTGAACTCGATTTTTACCCACTTGAAAAGGTCAGATTAATTCGAAATTTTGCACACTTGTGAAGGATGGATGACAATACAATAAATTCATAATTAGGTTCCATTGTCCTGAACAGAATCATCAGGATAAACTATTTCCAGATTAGTCGACT
>BMAV01011116.1:89560-132958 GCA_019973955.1 Trichonephila inaurata madagascariensis
CTAAAGAACTCTATCAAGAAAACTATGAAGTAATAAATGTAGCACTTCACCTTGTCAAAAAGACACAAGCAATAAAAAGTTTAACATGCTGTTTATAAATATTCAAATGATAGCAAAACAACAATAACGTGCACAAAATATGACAGTTTTGCTGGCAAATAACGTTCCTGTATTGTTAGCGAAAAGTGACCATGATTTATATCCTTTATTAAGGTCACGCACATTTGAAACATGTCCTTAGTTTTATTGGATTTTGTCCCAAATTATTCAAGAAAAATGGAAAAAAGTCCTTGAAAGTCGGTAAGTATATTTTCTCTTAATTAAATTATTCACTGGAATTGTGATTTTCATAATGTATAGTAAAGATAATTATTAAAAAAGGATTGGGGTGACTTAGTCACACCACTTGACCAATTACGGTTAGTGTCGAGTGTGCGCCTGCTCCTGGGCTAAAACATTTTGAAGGTTTATCGCCTTAAATATTGAAAATAACACAATTATTCTTCATTGAAATTTTACGTTATTTTTCCTTATTTAACATTAATTCTAAATGCTAATTCTGTGAGGCTTAACATTACACACACACAGTTTGTTTTAAACTATTTATAATAGAAGCATTCATTTAAAAAAAAAATCATTTTACATTTTTGTATACATTGTTGTACACTTGAATTTACTCATATATATATCTTGTTAAAATTTTCAATCCTTGATAAAATACATTATATTCTTTCATTCAAGTTCAAATACATTTTTTTGAACTTGTAGTGGATGACATTCTTCATGTTAATACAGTTCTTTCAAATTTTAATTCATTAATTAAATTAAAAAATGAATAAATAGTAACAAACAAAAATTATGGTCCAACAGCATTTGTAGAAAGGAAAATGTTTCCTGTTGTCACCTGTAATGCAATGGAAAGCGCGCTGGATTTCTAATCTGAAGGGCGTGGGTTCGAAAGAAAGGAAAATGAAAAATTGCAAGTAAACTCGCTTTTTATTTTGTCGCTTAACATTGCGATTCTGTCATATGTATATACACATTTGTATTAATTGCAACTATTTAATAAAAAGTAACTAAAATAAATTTTACTTTGTTAATTTAAGTATAGGAATTGAGTTAGAAATTTATTTTTTTATATTACTTGTTCTAATGACATTTGTACATATAGAAATGGACGAAGGAGGAAATAAATCTTTAATTAAATATTATTTTGCAATCTGTTCTTATTTAAAAATTAGAGAAAGAAAATTAACGTAACATTAATCCTATTACTTAAAAGTAATTTGCTTAAAATATATATTTTTTAAAAGTAACATATACAAAATGTAATACTTATCTTGTTAATTTGTACGATTTATAATTATGATTGTATTGTAGCCATAGCACCAAAGTGCATTATTATTGCATTCAATACATTATTATTTGGCGGGGGCGGGAATTAAAATTATGATTAAAAATTGGGTCGCCAGTAGTGAAAGTTTGAGAAGCACTGACCTGCTCTTTATAATTATATATTTTTATTCATAAGATACCAGAAACCGACGGTTGTATTTCATTTTCCACGATGAAACATTTCACATTATTTTAAAAAGATTTTACGTTTCAATGTTTTGTTCTTGCATTTAATTACGCTAAGAACATGTTCAGATTTGTGCTTTTCTCCAGATTGATGAAGAGGTACAGGCGCATTTCTGATTGCCAAGTACAATCAGCCGGCCACCAATCTCGTCAGAAAATCTTTGAATGTCCTACGAGTACGTTGCAGATTTTAGCAGGATTTTAGCCTTTGTACTTTCTGAACCAAAATTTCTACAATTCAAACTTCTTGTTAATCATCAATTGATTTACTTATGCTCGTTGCTTGGAGAAAAATAACGTGGCACATCCTTCTTAACTGCAGGTTTAATGTATACACTCACAGGTATTCTTCCTATAAAGAGTTGTTCTATTTTTGAAGACAAATAGAAGAAACCGTTTATAGTCTTAATCACATTCTGAATGATTTCTCTGGAATAAGATATGGATAATCAGTTTCATTTGCAATTGTGTTTTGTTTATTTTACCAAAACATTTTGTCTTGTTGAATGTAAAATAAGTTTAATCCCTTAACCTTAAACTGTGGGGCGCGCCCCATAGGAAGGCGTGTTAACCCTACGTGGGGGCGCGAGCATATAAAAAAGTCGAAAATAAAAGATTATTTTTGTTAAAAAAAATATTAATTCACTGAAAGGCAGCAAAACAAAATACATTTTGACATAATAAGAAATAAGATTCACATTTATACTGATACAATTTCTGACTATAAATTCACTGACAATCACTACAATCTCTGATAATAAATTTAGGTAAATGAAGTCAGAACAGCTGATCTTGCATCACTGGCAAAACAAAACGTTGCACATGCGTAGCCGCAGGTGTTGTCAATTTACTTCCACCGTTGTTCAGTTGCGAATCATTTTTGTTCCATGTAAGACTTGTTTTACAAGGTGCTTGTGTTTCGTACGTTGGTTCCTAACTGAGAACAGGAAAATGAAAGCACAAAAGATCAATTTAAAGTTTTTGTTTTAAGCTCGGAAAACACCAAAAGAAACTTATGCGATGCTGGTACGTAATTATGAAGGACAAGCACTGTCCATGAAGTGTGTGTACGATTGGCTCACCCGTTTTCGAAAAGCAGAGAAAGTGCTTCTGACAACCCCCGTAGCGGGAGGCTGTCAACCTTAGTGAGTGACAAAAACATTGAGAACGTGAGGAAATTAATCAATCCATGGAAGTTAAAGATCCTCATTTAACCTGTATGCATGATAGTTGATGAGCCGCAGATTAATCGTAACATTCACATCATTACCCAGAATTTAGGGATGAGAAAAACGTGTTATCGATATTGACGATATTCCTAACATCCAATGAAACATGATGAGGCTTTTGAACTTCGTCCTCAAAGAAGATTTATTGCAAAGTTTCCTAGACATGTATAGAAGATCTCAGCGGTGCATAGTTACAAGAGGTGTCTATTTTGAAGGACAGTAAGGTAACCTTCGTTTATATTTCATCTACGTTAATGTTGCAGGACTGTTCACCGAACTTTATTGTCAGGGGTTGTACTTATAAATGTATCAGTACTGCACTATGTATTTAACCATCAGTACTGCACCATCAATTTGTCAATACTAAGTTAAGAACATGTTTAATAATTACTAGTGACTTCCATGGGTTTATCATATACAAATTTGTATACAAAGTAGTACATAAAATACTTATATTGGTACTTTGCGTGGTTTATAATTAGGGTTGTATTGTATCTTTAGTGTCAAAGTACATTATTATTGCATTAAATGCATTGTTTTTGCATGGGAGAGCGATGAAAATTACGATTGAAGATTTGGTCGCAAATATTGAAAGTGTGAGAAACACTGTCTTACGCATTATTGCATAACACAATAAGGATGATTTCAAAGAAAACAGCAGTCTTAAGCATATTAGATGCACTATGTACTCCGGAATGAAAATGCTAATTTGCCCAATGCTGTTTTCGCTTCCGCAACTCTACGCAGCGGGATGTCACATTTTCTCGCAAAGCAAATTCATTACAAAAGAGCGTTCCTTCCTGAAGAAAATGTTTCTCTTACAAAAATGTAACAACAAAGAAAGACAGAATTCTCGTTCCCAAAATAGGATTTAAAGCTATTCCCAGCAACGGGTGGTATTTGTGGGGGATGTCAATTAAATACACTTTTATCAGAAACGCATTTCTTCTGAAGGAACATTATTTTCCAGCGGAATGGATAGCATTCCACCTTTGAGTTGAAAGAGATCGGGAAACCAATTGATCGCGTTCTCTTTGTTTCTAATGATAGAAAACGCATAATAAACGAATCAAAAGAGAGATTATAGCAATATGTTTGTGTTTTTTCTATTCTCCAATGTTTCTCTTCAGTATCTCTCTTTCCTTTATCCTCACAGTTAAAAATGTATGTTATTTTCTTCTTTTTATTTCTATAATCATATTACATATTTTGTTTATCTACATCTAAAATACATTAGTTTATCATCTTTTAATGGAATAGATAGAAAATTACTTAATATTTTCATTTCAACTGAATTTCGACATGTGAATTTATATTCTAATTTTGTTAAGAATTAGCTTCTATTTGAATTATTATATTTTTCTTAACCAATTAACAATATTAATTTGAATTTGATTACAAAAACTTTGGTTTTCTAAAAACATATGGTGTTCCAAAAAGGATAACACACTTCAAAGTATACAAAGAAGTCGTTACATATATAAGATAACTATTTTTTTTCCATTTTCTATTCATAAAACGTATATTTAATTACTTACATGACGAAGCATTTAATGGAAAACTTACATCTAGAAATTATGTGAAACACTTACTATTTTTATAAGAATTTTTATTTTATGTGTTATACTAAGAAGCTCAAGACAGATTCAGAAGTGCCATTGAAATGCTTTACAAGATTGCACAGATAACTTTTATTAAAGTTTTCATCTTTTTACCATTATTAACCCCTTAAGCAGTCCCTTTTTTTACTCAAAATGCTTAAAGAAAGGAACAATTGTTATTGTTTTTAACTAAACACCATACTAATTCCTACTTTCACCAGAAATAAAAATGAAGGGGGTAAAGTATTTCAGTACCATAGTCAAACCCTTTACAAAATATTGGCCCTAAATAACACACCACAAGAAGTAAAAATAAGTGCACAGTGTAAGGACAAACCAGTGGCGGCCAATTTTTGGTAGCCCGTATGTTGGTAGCCTAACAAGTTATAGAAGTCTTCGAAGTACTACTAAGAAGCAAATTTTATACTATTATCAAAGAAGTATTAGTTAGTTTGAACTCAAGATAAACGTAAGGCAGGGTGATGAGTTATAGTATGAAATTTGGAAATAAACATTTTTATTTTGTAGCTTAAGGTGTGTAAATTAATTATAAGGCATTTTAATAAATTATTTTAAGAAAAATAAAAATATAAAATTTTATTTTTTTGCCTATACATTAATTATCATTTGTTTAAAATAGTCAAATGAAGCAAGCATATGTACAAATTTTAAATCTGAATCTATGTTAAATGTGTTATTTAAAATTAAAGAGAGAACATCGTATATTTAGAAGTAAAGCTAGTAAACTTGCGAGAGAGATGGCTCTATCATAATTAATTCAGTAAGTATCTTAATATGGCAAATATCTTTAATGGGTAAATATCTTATAGGGTAAAACTATCTTATTTAATTGGATAAATATTGCCTTTAAACTAAATTAAGTGCCTATTAAATAAACCATGTCTTCTAAACCCTCTTCAGGTACTACATTTTAAACTTTTTAAACTATTTTTAATATAATAGTTGGCATGCGTAAGACAAATGTCGCATCTTTTAGGAAATGCAAGTGTGGAGTGGATAAATTTCTTAATAGTTTGTTTTCTTGTTTGGATTCCTCTAGTATTACTTCATTTCCAGTATCACAAATGTATTGTTAGTTACTAATTATCTTATTAAAATCAATTGAGGGTATGTGTCACGAACGGGGAGTATGCTTCTCCATGGAGACTTGCGTAGCTTTCATAGAAGCTACGTCTTGTATTCATAGTGATATTCGCTTACCGTATTTACTTGAATCTAAGTCACAGTTTTTTCAAAATGTTAATGCTACTGAAAATGGAGTGTGACTTAGAATCGAAGGTGAGAAAATGTTGGTTGGGGTATTTAGAGAAATTACTGTGGTAGGAGAGACCGGGGCAAGATAATGAATATCTTAACCTTTCCGTTAACTGCTAGGTAGCAGGATCAAGGAACACTACTGGCTCTCCTATTGGCCGTTCGTTAAACAATAGTATAGAGCCATTTTTGTTTTAGTTGTGAATATTTGATAGCTTACCTATGCCCCGATATAACTTTTATGCATGAGTGAATAAGCTCTGTTACAGATGCAGGCAAGGTTGTCTTTAATACTTATGAGTAACTTAGTTTAAATACTACATATTACCACGAATAAATGTCAATGAATCGAATTCCTTCATGGAAATGGAAACGAATATTTTTCAGCAGGCAGTCCTGGGCAAGATAACGGGGGCAAGATGACGAGCTCGTCATCTTGCACGTGTTTTGGAACTTATTAAACTAAATATGTTATCTATTCTATTAAATCCTGTAACACTCGTTTGTCTGTGTTTGTGTCCGCTTGACCTTGAGCTTCTGTCATTTCTGGAACAAAGGGATGTATCGGATCGGATAATGTGTCGTTCGAAAGGGAGAGACCACAGGAAGACATTTTTTCCATCCGCTAACAACTTTATGGTCACTCATTCAGGACGAACTATCATAGACAAAAATATTGGTGAGCGTTTGAGCACTGCTTACTATAGAGCAGCTACAGTTGGAAATGCCGTTAAGGGGTTTAAAAAATGTGGGAGTGAGACTCATAATCCTCTTGTGTTTAGCGAACATGACTTTGGTGCTTCAAAAGCTATTGACCATGATGCTGTTGGCGATGAAACTGAGAATAATAGTGCTAATCCTCAGACCCTGGTAGTAGAAAACCAACATATAAATTCTCCAGAAGAACCAGAACTTATGGCAAATGCTGCTTATGTTGCACAAAACCAGCCTGTTAGCATTTTTTTATTTCAATCCATTGCCGAAAGCAACACAATGTGAGGGGGGAAAATGAAAAAGCAAAAAAGTGAGCTCAAGCATTCATACAAGCACACCCATCGAAGAAATGTTAGAACAAAGGGAAAAGCAGAAGGAAGAACAGGAAACTTTAAAAAGACAGAGAAGAGAAGCTTGTGAAGCTAAAAAGAGAGTACAAAAAACTCAAATTTTCTGTAGGCTTAAGTCTATAAAATCCAGGCCAAACTGGCCAGTTGCATCAACTACAAAGGATAGTGTTATAAGATGCCCTGCTTGTGAAGAGGAATATTGTGACCTTCCAACAGAAGAATGGATCCAGTGCTATAAGTGTCAAGAGTGGTGGCATGAGGAATGTTCCAATTATGAAAATGGCATTTTTATTTGTGTGTGACTATTGTTAGCTGGAAAAACACTTCAACATAACGTTATAATAAATTACGCTTAGTTTGTACTTTGTAACATGTAAAAACACAGTTATCATTTGTTTAATCATGTAACATATTCAAAAGATAAAATCTTTTTAACAAGGTGACAATTAGTTAAGAGTTCTGAAAAAACAAAATTATCCTTTTTTTTTATTTGAAAAATTAAATAGCAATGTATTTAATACTACAAAAAAATACCCTAAGACTTGTTAAACAGTTTTTTTATCCCTAAAAATTAAATAATAAACAATAAAAACTGTTAATATAGTTATCTTGCCCCGGTCTCCCCTACGTGTATGTACCGTAAAATCTGGTGTATAACGCGCTCCTATATTTTCAAACTCCCTTTTCTAGGTTGTAAATATATATTTGTCGTATAACACGCACCCCCTTTTTTACGAAGAAACCTGAAATGTACGGGGGCAATGATTTTACGTTTTGAAGTCATTTATTCGAGATATTATTCCAAGCTTTAGAAAAAATATAGTACACTTCAAGTACAGCTCTTTAAGTTTATAAGGAATGTCATTTTTTTAAAGAAACCGCAATTCCATACATGCAGAAGTCTAATTTTTTCTATATATATGCTCAACTTTTTTATATATATAATAATTATTTTTAAAGCTCTCATTTTTATACCCGGCGTATAACGCTCACTTTACACAAAAGATAAGATCGAAATTTATGGGTGCATGTTATACACAAGATTTTACGGTATTTGAAAGTTTATAATACTGTGATAACATTCCCTTCTTATTAGCTCCCATTTTAAATTTATTTTATTTCAAAAAATTGTATACTGATAAACCATTTTATACTGTTCTTCATTGTCCACAAAACTTGCTTAGAATCTGGGGTGCAGTTTAGAATCGATGGTGGCTCAGATTGGAGTGAATACGGTACATAGATAGCTACAAGTTGAAATTCTTGAAATTAAATAAAGAACAGGACAAATCTAAATTTCAGATATTACTAGCAATAGGTGATTTTGTATTATTATGTATTTCAAATTATAAACCCCATATACTGCAAAACGATAACACTACTGGACATACTACCTCATCCTACACAAAAATTACTTTCTTTCTATTAATGTTCATCAAAAGACGTTTGTGACTTGTTATTTGTCGAGCTTGTAATTATACAGTTGTTAGACACATTCTGTGATGAGGCTTCCTTTTTGAGCGGCCTCTTTAATTCATTCTAGGTTAAAATGTGGTCCATTATGAATAAAATGGTTTCTTCATTCGGGTTAATGTTAATATTTCTCAAATGAATCTCAAAAAAGTATTAATTTAAGCAAACTTTATCAAATTTTATTATACAAGACTTCTGACCATTCCTTGTCATATTTACCCTCTAAAAGCCAGATAACAGTCACCAGGTGTTAAAGCATTCTCAGAAGCTTAAAAGTTATAGCTATTTGCAGTGGGTGAATTTTAAAAAAAATTCAAGAATAAGCAAACTACGTTAGTTTGAACTAAGCCAAAAATGGGTCTTGCTCAATTTGTGACTGTGATTAATATCACGGCAAAGCGAGATCATTTTAGTGACAAAATCAGTGTAACATTGCGAAATTTATTGTTACAGTACCTAATAATGTGATAAAGGGTGCCAACTTTTTTTTTTCACAATTCTAAAAATATACCAGTCATCAGTTGTTGTGTGTTTTTATCCTGGGATACACACATAAGAAATATAAGTAGAAGAACAGAAACATGCAATACAAACAGAAGAACATAGATATTTATTACAGACGATGATTTTAGCATATAACAAATAGGGGTGCACTGCTTTCCATTCGAGACGGGAATCCATTTCAGGTGGAAGACCGACTTCTTTTCCCGAAGAAAATAGAACCATGTCTAATTCGGGATTCAAACCCGAGCTCATTCGGTTACAAGCCGAGGATCACATCCACCATACTGGTTTGGTGTCATCAGCTTACCATGTGATAGTAAATTTTCCTTTTTTTTCCCCACAACTGGTATGATCCCATCTTTTATTCTGTGCCTACTTGACGTTGAGTTTCGGGACACCCTGCAAAGAAAAACACGATGCTTCTAGTCCCTTATTTAATAATATATCTGAATTAGTTGGAATGTCAGGAAATTATGCATACATAAACAACTGTTGTAATTAACCATTTATTTCAACTTCTAAATCTATCTTACAAAGCATGTAACTGCTGTTTTGCATGGTTGCATGGAATATTAATACTGAACTGTTTAATAAATGTATCCACAAAAATAGATGAGCGTTGTAATGAGAATGTTAAGGGAAGATAAAAATTGTATCCCATTAATTTTTTTTTAATTTGACGATACTTATTTATAGAGCAAGAATAAGATTTTAAAGTACTAAAATGTTATTTGATTAAAATAGATCGGGTTTTTGCTTCACTGCAAATTTTCTTGATTTGGTTGATACTTTCTGTAATGCATTTTAAATAATAAAAAAGTCTATTTTTTTAAACAATGTATTTGAAAAGGCAGAATGCTATTTTTGCATTATTTTTTAAATCATGTCCATCCAGCTTCGTTGAAATATACTGAATGAAAACAAGAGATGTCATCTTGTTTTGTTTCAGAAAACAAAGATGGGCATCCACCGAAAAATGAAGAAACCAATATTTTTCTGCGCCCATTTGCTCGAGTTGTCACATGATTGGTTAAGAAAGGATATAGTTTGTTTTTATTTGAATGCTTCCAATTGAATTCTATTTACAGCTACGAAACTCGGAAGGGCGGAATAGAGTGCCAAAATAACGAATGTCAATTCTTTTTCAGCTTTCAAGAGCGTTTTTAAAATCTTTTCCTTTTCGTAAAAAACCTTCATTTTGCTTTACATACCTTCTGCAGAGTTTAAAGGATTTTGACAGTTTGTCGCATTTATTCGAGAATAGTTTGAAAGAAAAAATCATATCTCTCAGTAACATGCAATTTGTCGAAACTTCAAAATGTATTTCCGTCAAATTTTGTGAACTTAGAATACGGATTTATGCTGAATTTATTCCTTATTTTTAGAGAAGTATGTTGTTCTAAAACACCAAAGAAATACTTATACAAAAAATAAATATCAATAGAATTGTTGTTTTAAGAAAAATGAAACAAAATACCCATTCAAAAAAAAATTTCCTTTAGATCTTCATCACTTTTAGAAATCAATTGAGTGGTACAAAGAATTTTGTCATTTTATTTGATCTGAACCAAAATTCACAGGAAGTAATTTAACTTACTTTAACTTCGTTAAGGTTTACATTATATTTTTCAGCTATAAAATTTCCTTAGTAGTAGATACACTGTAAAGTTGAACGTTGTAAAAAAAAATATATTAAAACATATTTTTTACTTTGTGAATATCTATTTATTTATTATTTGTATATTACTTTTACTGTACACTCATAACGGAGTTATATTGTTTTCAAAATAAGAGCTCTGAAATTTTAAAAACGGAATCAGAAAAAAATATTTCATATAATTATTATTTACACAGTTCATTATTTATATAATAATGTAGAACCAATTATGCAGTGTGCATTGTATAAATTATATAAATTATAATATATAAATTATATTGTATATTATATTGTATAAATTATATTATGTTTTTTGTGGTAAAAAATTGCGACATGAAATGCAAAAAGGTATTAAAATTCCACTGTAGAGTAATTTATTTGGTCTGCATAGAGTATTATATATAACAATCAATAAATCTTAAGTAAAATAAATAATTTAGAAAATAACCCAAATAACATTTTTCACATGATTAAATTAAAAGAGTGTTAGCTTTATATCAACAAATTTGATTATTTTTATAAAAAAGTAAAGGTGAAACATGTGGCTTATTATACGAAAAAAATTTGTCGCTTATAAGAAAGAAAGAAATTTACTAATTGAACTTAGATACAAATTTCAAAAATATTTATTGATTTAAACCTCACACTTTGAAGTTACACCAGGTCTAACAGTGACGGGCATCACAATTTGAAACCACGGTGAAATTATAAGGATGTTATTTGAAATATCTGCCTCTCTCCAGAAATCCACACCAATGGGAGATTGAATTTGAATGAATAATTTTATTTTATTGTATTAGTTACACAAGTTTTAAGGGCTACATAATGGGAAATTTAGAAATAATGAAATTTAGAAAATAATTATTTAGGAACATTTTATCAATATTTGGTTTACATCTATACTAAGGAATGTTCAGAAACTGGACGAGAATAAAATATACTTGCATTGTTACAGTTTTAGAGTATACATATCAATACAAAACTGGAGAGTTTAGAAACTGTAATACTCTAATGTTAAACTTCAGAAGTAAGAAAATGCATATTACCTATCCATGCGTGTTTAATATATGTCACCTCTAATTTTACTTTTTGTCACCTCGAGACTTCAGGTGGGGCCGCCCTCCATTGACAAGCTAAGCCCTTTTACCTTGATATTTTTCTTCATTTTAAACGACAAAAAAGGAAAACATTAATAATAAAATACTAAATTTAAGTTAAATAATATAGTGGCAATTTTATTCAATGTATTTGCTGTGCTAATTTCATATTGTTTATAGCTTCTAGCACATTTAACCCTTTAAGTGCCGCAGGCATGTATACGCGTCCTGCTGAACTGGTGTCTTTAGTATCCTGGACGTGTATACTCGTCCTTCCACAAGAGGATTTTTTGCATTGTGCTGGTCTAGTCCCTCGGCCTTGGAAAACAATAAAATGGCATTGATAGGGCTTCTAAAAAATTTACTTACTTTGGAGAAGAGATGGGGAAGGAATTTGTAAGGGTACGTTCCAGGAACAAAGAAATTCATAGCTAAGCAGTTTGAGTACGCTTTTTGCTGTTCTTCATTTGTTGTCATTTTCTCTTACCGTGTTTAATAGGAGTTTTTTAGCTTTTTTTACAAATGAGCTGAGGGTGATACTGGTTTATGTGTTCCACGATATTTCAGGATATGTCACAGAAGAGATAAGTTATAATTTATTTTTCATTATATGTTGTAACTCTGGAGATTAAATTTTTTGTTTTCATTTTATTATTTTATCCTTTTTATTTCTTCCTTTTTAAAGTGAAAGTATACAATTTTAGGTGGGAAAACACGCCTTTTCTCCCCTCCCCCTCAATAAACCGCGTAACAGCGCATACCTGTGGGTCAAACGGTGGCACTGGGGGGAAGTGAATTTAGTAACTTTTCCTCGGCAGTGAAGGGGTTAATTTAAGAATCAGTTTAATGAGATATATATATCCTATCATACTTTTCTACAATCTGTTTTTCCTTTTTAATTAGGAGTGAGATTGATTGTTTAAATTTTTATCACAACCTGCAAGTTTATGTCAGAGCCAACTTAAAATAGATTTCTACATATATCGAAATACTGTTTCTTTGAGAGAAATTACATTTCGTATGAACTTGAAGGGTAATCGTTCTAGAAGTACACTACTTTTTACTAAAGCTTGGAATAATACCTCGAATAATTGACATCAGAATAGAAGAGAATTGCATATGTACATTTTAGGCTTTATCGTAAATAGAGGGTGCGCGTTTTACGGAGAATATACCTAAAACCTTAAAATTGCAGCTTCAAAGTATAGGTGCGCATTATACGCCGGATTTTACGGTAATAATCTTTTTTGCGCATGCTCTGATAAACATTTACTTTATATATCCTAACATTCTACTTCTTTCTTCAAGAAGCATAGCAAAAGGCCACACACATAACAAACATACCACAGACCTTCAAGACAGCATTTATATTTGCACTTTTGTGAAATTATGTGGCGTCGTCTATATAAGGATAACTAATTTGACGTGATTTTCTGTGTAATTATGGCATTTTGTCTAACTGAATAATGTATTAGCTATGTTGGATCTTTCATTTATTTCAAGTGTTTTTTTTAAATACACTATTTAAATTTTCTCAATATAAGCCAATTATTTGTAGAGAGCTTTAATATAAAATTGGCTTATGTGGGAGTTTGTTCCGCTGCATGCATGTAAGCGACGGCAGCATTTGACAATGTTTTATTAATTTGGCGAAATGGGTCTTACACACATTTACTATAAAATAATACATTAAATACACATAACGGCAAATTATTAATGGGAACAAAATCTAGTAAATAAATAATCTTGCTTTGGATAATGTTAGAAATACTTACCGTAAAATCAGGCCTATATCACGCACCGGTGTATAACACGCACCTATACTTCCAAGCTGAATTTTTTTGATTTTTAAGTATATTCACCGTATAACGCGCACCCCCCTTTTTACGAAGAAATCAGAAGTATTATTATACATTGCTCTTATATTTTGAAGTAATCTATTCGAGGTATTATCCCAGACTTTTAAAAAATAGTATGCTTCTAGAACTACAACTCTTTTAGTTCATTAGGCAAATCATTTCTTTTAAATAAACAGTGATTCGATACATGTAGAAATATAATTTTCTTTATGCTTATATCTCTTTCGTTATTTTCAAAGCTATCGCTTTTATGCCCGGCGTATAACGTGCACCCTTAAGTTTTGATCTTATTTTTTGTGTTAAAAGTGCATGTTATACGCCGGATTTTACGGTAAGTTTTTTATTTCATGAACAGAGCTTTTTAAGGAAAAGTCCTTTTGTAAAATGCTGATCACTTCCAATTCGTGACTTGATTATAGGTAGCTAAAATAATACATATTTTTAAATGATTCTGTTTGTGTATGCTGAAGAAACATCCGTCCTACATGGTCTTATATGTTTGACTCTTATTTACAAAGTATTGATTGAATTACATAGATTGCATGTAGGTGTTGAATAACAATTGATATTTTTTTACAGATTTTATTTCAACTGTTGTATGTGTTGCTAAACCTCCAAAATTGAACTATGATAGCAATCTTTCTCAATGTATCAAGGGACGTTATAATAACTAAAATTAATAAGTGTAAAACATATCAAAATAAACAAAATTGATACGAATGATTTTCTTTTAAAACAGTAAATGAATATATTCTAAGCTTTTCTGTAGTAAAATGTATTATAATAAATATTGTCATTTATATAACTGTAAATCTTTTCCCCTACAAAATTAAATAAAGCAAAAATAATAATTTTTCTTTAAGATTTTAATACACAACATTTGAGGTGACATAATACAAATAAACTAAGCTTCATTCACCAAAAAACTTTCAGTAATATTTGTAATTTAATTTAATTTCTTTGCAAAACAAATGAACTTTGAATACACTTTAATGGTTCCTAATGATAAATTATTTTGTTGAAATATTTTACTTTTTTTCTTTGATTAATTTCGGGATCTTTTTTTTGTTGTGCAACTGGATGAAAATTGTATGTACTTTTAATATATCTACGTCGTATTAATTGGTAACTTCGAGAAATGTGTATCTGTTTCATACCTAATATAGTTATTAAGCTCTTAATTTATATGAAAATGGAGATTTACTCAGGGTTTTTATCGCGCTGTATTGCTATTTTGTTATGCTCAACTGCAATGATTGTTTAATAAGTGCCAATTTAGTCTCATGATTTTTATAAATAATAACCTTGATACCTCCTTTAAAGTTGGTAAACTTATTTTGCCATTTTAGGAGAATGATTGATGATTTTGTGGAAGAAACATTTCTCAAGAATGACTAATTTCTTTCCCAGAGTTGCGCCTTAAAAGCCAGAGTACTTTGCAGCCTGATGGATACCTTTTAAATGCTATCATTGAGTTTCTACTGCACTTGGCGTGAAAGAAAAATGAGATACTACTTTTAAAGATTCTAGGACTGTTGGATTACACTTTTAAAAGTTTACAGTGCCGTTAACAAAAATACATTCATAGTTGATTGATATTTAACGATGTGTTTTATATTTAAGAGTAATCTATTTAGGCATTAGAAATCCACATTATTTATGAAAGGTAAGAAGATATAGTAATAAAAAATGAACCGTACGGATTCCTTATGAATTTTAACTAACAGCATTATATCTAAAAGTGCATTTTTCTAAAATAATTTTCTCTGTTACAAATCATATAATTCATGTAACATCATTGATGTTATGTACCTTTTTGATTGGATTATCTTAGATAAATCATACTTGAATTTTAGGTGTTTGAACTTTGTGTGTGTGTTATTGTTTTAAATTATCTCCTTCGTTTGATTCTCTAACATAGTTTGAATATTTGTGCAGTTGTTTCATACGTTCGTCATTTTGAAAACTTATAGAAATATCTTAAGGCCTCTCAGTCGTTTAAAAACCTTTTGGAAATTGATTTTGAGTTTTTGATATTTCTAAAATCTCCAAGACCTTTTAAATGATATAACTTACAAGCCATAATATGAATTAGAAGTATTTTAAAATGATTCAGCTGATTTACCACGCCCATTTTGACAGATAGATATGTAAACATTGTCTTCTTAAAACTGGGGAAAAGTTGCAAAGCCTCGATTAATTTTTATTTTTTGATACCCAAATTAACTAGATAATTGTATAACTGCAACTGTGTTAGCATTGCTAAAAACCTTTGGAGGTAATTTCAGATTTTCATGTGGTTTTAGTAAGTAATATACTTAAAATGTGGTCATTTTTTACTGAAATTTAGTTCTTTTCTTTAATTTAAATTAATTTTTAATTTGTTATTATTACTGATTACTAAATCTTTGGGTGTTTAAGTAAAGTGTTAAAAGAAAAAAATTAGGATGCATGATTATGACCAGGTGAGAAATAAATACGTAATGAATCTTAATTTAATAAGTACATAAAGCATAATGAAGATAGTATATGCTTGAAAATAAATAGGATGATACTTTTACAAGGTACGATTTTTTTATAAAATTTTTTTTCTAAATGTTTTTTTTAATTGTGTAAATTTAATGTTATGCATGTACTCTGTTTCTTAAATGCAAATGTGTATACTGGTGACATTTTTGAAATATTTTTAAGCAGATATCATAACAAAAAACGACAATTTTCAATAAATTTATAATAATCATATTTCTCGCTGAACTAAAAGTTTGTTTTTGAAAAAACTCAGTATAAATATAAGTGTATAATTAATACATATAGTCAAAATCTTAAGTCTGTGACGGGCTCACGCGTCTTTTCTTTAACATGACCTCTGGGTTCTTTGCGGGCCAAGATTAATGGCAACTCTTTTCCAACCAAAACCTAAGAAGCGAAATGTGAAAAAGAAATGCAAATAAGATAGCTTTTAAATAACAGAAGTTTCAGTAAGTCATATGGCAATTTGGGGAATGTTATGTATGAGAGATACAAGCGTGAATTGACAGCCAATTGTGAAGTTTCCTTGAATACAAACCATTAGGTCAAGTTGCATACCATTGCACGCGTGCCCAGACGCCTCTCCATAAGATTGAATCTAAATTTGGATTAAGGTAGGATTGATTATTTGATATTAGGACTTGTAATATTATTAGAAGTGAGAGTAGACGGATTAAATATTTATAGTGGTCTAAGTTACGCGATTCGATTTAACTATTACTGTGTGTTTGTTCATTGTAAATTCTCGCCTAAATAATATTATCTAAATTGTTAAACATTTAAGTTTCATTCTTAATAAAATCATATTAAGAATTAAAAATGTCTATTCCTTTTGCAAACCCTACACCTCTAGCTCACTCTGACAATCGAAGAATCAATGTTACATACTTAAAAATACATAAATTTCATGTTTAAAAAAATAAAAACAGTTTTATTTTTGACTTTTTTAGAAATCTTTTATACAGTTTAGAGAAAATTTTGAATTTTGAAACTTTAAGAAATTGTGTTTGCATGGAAACATACAAATCGATAATTAAACTTTTTGCAACTTCTTAAAATCACGTATTACCAAATAATGACTTTAACATATTGATACATGTTTACATTATATTTGATGTTATAAGGTCAAATTTGATATTTAGATTAGAAATTAGAAGAACAAGTAAACGTAAAGAACAAAAATCGTTGTACAAACTTTACAAAGCGAAACAAAGTATGAACGAATGTGTGCATTTGGCAGCATGAAAAAGAAAAAATGAAATGTGCGTCGAAGCGTCATGATCTGTATCCCCAGAAATCTAGAATTTCTGGAAAAACTAGACAGCGCAGTCTGATATGCAAGTGGGTTAATTTTCTAAAAAATGAAAACTTTCCTAATTTACTTAAATGCGAATACTAACTCTCTGTATATGATAAAGTATGTTGTACAAGTAAAGGAAACACATGATATTAGCCTGGTAAATACTTCAGTTGCAGTTACTAACTAAAATGTTACTCACATTACATTCCCCAAATTTAAAATTACAACCCCGTGAAGGAATACATAAACTCACTGGAAATTAATATGAAAAGCAAATGGCTAAGAAAACAATCAAAAATATACACTAAGGAATCATGAAATAAAATCATCCTTATCAAGAAATGTTACCAGTAGATTAACGAAAAATATTAGGGACCCTCTACAAACTCAGACTTTGGGCTCCAAGCTGGATCTTAAGTACTTGGCGTGAGTCAGGTTATGGGTGCCCTAGAATTTGGCCCCCGCTCCGGAATGCGGTGTCACTGGATGTTACCACCATGGGCAATTGTACAGGACTCTAAATGGTAAGGTTTAGGAGCAATGATGCCTTTAATGGTGTTCTGAATTATGTTTTTGCCGTGTAGAATTTACTGCAGATTTCAGTTCTTTTTTAAGTACGCTTAAGGTGCCAAGAGCACCGCTCATTCGAAAGGGACCCTGTAAGAACCCACAGACATGTTCAGAGAGATCAAATGAAGCTGGAAGCTAGAAAAGGATATTAATACTATGCATGCTTTCGAAAGTTTGTCGCGCGACACGAAGTTATGTATTATCGTCCTGGAATAAAATGAGGGAATGGACTCTTACACAAATGGATGGACCATAAGCAAATTAACATGTTTAGTGTCCCTATCTGATACTACACAACTGATAATCTTTGCAATATGCATCAAATATCTGAACATGATGCCACTCCAAAATATGGTGAAAGGCTTGTATGACACTGATTGTATAGTCTGGTAAGGAACGTTTTCTAGTAGGACAACACATACAACCAAGACCATTATTCCACCATAAACTAAATTGGGATTCATATAAAACAAAAAATGATGCCACTCGATTATCCTCTGGTAACAACAATGACACGAAAGCAGGCATACAGATTGTTCTAAGAATAACTCTTGCGAGAGATCAACCCAATATATATATTGACAACATTAGATAAAATGTTTCAATAGATGAACACAGAAATTTGAAAATTGAAAAGGAAAACTAATTTTATAATAAGTTCTACTTTTCATATAACACAAATATTCAATTTAGATTTAGTTGTGATTTTGATAACACAATTTGGAAGCAAGTCGAAACTCCGAAAGCAGTTTTTTCGAAACTATAGGTCGACGAAAATTAAATTCCATCAGAACTTTAATACTTTACAAAATTGGAAAAGTTGAGAAGCCGAATATAATATCATTAGTACAAAAGACAAGATAAAGTCTTGGACTAAATATGTTGTTGAACATTCAAAGGAAAAAAATAATAAATTCTACACATTGTCCATATACGAAGTACGTAGAATATATGATAAAATGTGTTGGTAATTAAGTTTATGGTGTCCGAAAATAGCACACACTGCTGCAAACTCGTACAGCTAAAGCGTCTCTAATACAGATAGGCATTGAGCGGAACTGCCATGATATGTACATAGAAGACATTTCAGGCTACTATAAATGTAAACCACATTTTTTCTGTCGTAATGGTTGAAGAGGAGTGATGTCCAGGTTGTTAGGCAACATATTTTAAATTGCTGATAGGTGTGGAGAACGTGTTGGCTATTGCGACCATCTAACCACACGACCTTGCACTATCTAGCTAAAAGATAATGAATCTGAATCCTGAAAGATGGAGCAATATGAGTTTGAGTGTTAATGAAAATTAAAACATAACGTCCATACCTCATAATTTTGATCCGTAGTCAAGTGTCGAGGCCGACAACTAATTTGACAACACCCTCTCTCAAAATCCCCACACCATTGCAAAGAAAGGACGTTGAGAAATAGCTAATGCTGCTCCCGATGACAATGCAGAATACAAGGTAGCCACGCGCGTATTTCCCGGTTGATCGAGACTTGTGAACACCGATTATGAGCCTGCACTCTGATCAGAGACTCATTAAAGAAATCGAAGTGGTGCCACTCCTATATCCAGTTTTGATGTTATAAACGCACCATAATCGTCGTGAGCTTCTATTAAGTTAAGCAGGAATAATATCACTGCGTTGATTTACCTTGCCGTTCTGTGCTTCATTGTGTAGGCTGCACCAATTCTTGTGTAGCAAAGAAACCGAATTCCAAACTTTGGGTCAGTGATGTAGCTAAATTCTCATGTTCTTGTGGTCGTGATCCTGTAAACCTTGCATCAGTGTTCCCCAGAGCGGTTTGAGCGAGAAGCCTTTGAGAGACTCATTAATTCCATATTTTATATAACAGTATCTGCATTTGGATCAATGCAAACAGTTTTCTGAAGAAATGAACCGCAATCTTGATAAATTGGGATGATTTCATTACTGATTTCTATGGACTGGGGAAAGTCATTTCTACTTCTTATACAAGCCATAAAAGAATCTTCTCACACACAACCATTTAAAAGGCAATTTTTGAATTTTATACAATTATGAAACCTTTCGTTTCATCAAGAATTGGAATTGTGAGGCCTTCTACCTACATCGCTTTAATACGCTTAAATTCATAAAAAGGGGGTTAACAGTGTGAATCGGTGATTACCTGCAGGAATTTAACGAGATTAATTATTGACTAAATCATATGCTGATTTTGTTTAGTTTTGTGTAGTTGTCATATATTACCAGTGTGGGGGCACTTATATTCAAGATAACCGAGAGGTGTAGTACGAAGAAATTTATGCATGACACTGAGAGCTGCTGGCATGTGCTATTTAGAAAATAAATGAAAGAGTTAATGAGAATGCAACGCGATTTAGCTTGAGCTTCTAATTGCTATGAGTAATAGCGCGAATTCGTGCAGGGTTACGAGAAATGGAGTGATTTAATAATTTGACTATTCTCAGTATATATATATATATATATATATATATATATATACTGAACATTTTAGAACAAAGTAATTTTTTGAATTTTTGCAATAATTGTTTAGAATACAATTATCCAAATAAATTTATTTATAGATATATTTCTATTTCTAATTAAATATATTTTTATCTTAGTTCATTATTTTATTTAAAATTCCTTTTATTTAGTTTATTTTTAAAAAAATATTTTGAAAAAAAAAAAAAAAGCGCTTATTTTAATTGCAATATATCGATTAGTATATAATCATCCAAGTTTAATTACTTTGTAATATATTTCTATTAGATTTTATCTATTCTTAACTTTGTTCACTATCGTTTTTAAAACTTCCTTTATTTAGTTTATTTTTTTAAAAAAATCGTAGTTGTTTGTTTAATTAAAAAATAAATATCCAGGTGGCGCCATGATTTTTCCTTCTTGAATAGTCGTTTCATTTCTTTTAAGTCATTCCGCGTTGTGCTTTACTGTGGAAGGTTGAATTTTCGATCTCCAGTAATTATTTTACACGTAAGTTTTTTTTAAAAATTTTATTATTATTATTCCTCTTCTTGAGACATTCATTATTGTTCTCTTTTCTTAGCTTCATTTTAATATATTATCAGGTTTTTCTTCCTTGTGTTGCATTAGGCTTAACTTTTACACTTTTTTTTTCCTATTATGTCAAAAGTTTCTGCTGTACGGGGAAGTTTGGATCCATAAAGCATTGCTAACCCTAATTCGCTGGCCTAATTCAGCGACAGCTTTAGAAATCATAATAGGTCTCCAGTTTAGTCCAAAGACTTTTTTGTTTTTACATTTGTTGTGTCTGGTGAATTCAAATTTCTTCCTGTTTTAGCACTTTAGGTTTTAGAACTTCTTCACTTTTATTTTATATATATATATATATATATATATATATATACTTGGACAATTAAATAACTGAGCTTAGTCTTAAAAATCAGCTTTATCAAAAACAATGTACAAATACATTTTATTCCCTTTCAACATACACCCCTTCTCTATCAATTCATAGCTGCATGCGAGTTTTCCACCGTTCAAAGCAGTGCTGCAGCTCAATAGATGTCACAATCTTCAGTAAGAGTGTGCGCTTTAACTTTCCCCTATCCTTCAAACAATTGTTCCCATCAATGCATTTTTCACTTTAAAACATGTAGAAGAGTCCTTTGGTGCTTGATCTGGCGAGTACGGGGACACTCGAGCACAGTAAGGTGTTAGTTCGCCAATTACCTTTCTACAAACTGGGCAGTGTGCACCGAGGTATTGTCATGGAGCCAAAATCCCATTGTGTTGCTCTACATATTTTTATCTTTTCTACCTCTCTCTTTGTCTAAACTTTCTCAGGATCCCAATATAGTACTACGGTTTTACCATTTGGCCTCCAAGTACCATTAAGAGCATCACCTGATCTTGATGTCACAGATCGACAAGAACGTTCATCATCTTCAGCAACCTCCGAAAGTTCGAAACTTATTTGTGTCATTCAGAAATTTCACTGTCTGACGTGCAATTATCATGAAACACTCCTTTAACAATTTAAAACATGAAGTTACATATTTTCTTTTTTAAATTTCACGAAAAATGCTAAGTTTTGTTTTCACGATTATCATGATCGCGGCACTTCGACATAACAACATCTTTCTCAGACAAGGATAAAATACAAATTGGACTAGATAGAAGGATGGAATTACGTACCACCCCATCACCGGAAAGATCAAGGTCAACTACATTCCATTACCACTCTTTCATACCGAACCTAACGGGTAGGCCATGTGCTAGCAACGGCTAGGAAATTTCATTGTCAGACTTGTATATATATATATATATATATATATATATATATATGAGTGAATATTAACGTCGCACTGTTCAGCTATACGAGGTCATTTGGCGACGGACCACGCATTTTTGAACCATGGTCAAGTGACGTGGACGACAACTGAGCTGGCACCCCCCTCTCCTAACTATCACACCACTCCACACCAAAGGGAGGACGTTTCAGCTCTCGGCAGATTTAACAACGTGCATCACTACCTTACACGTCGGGTCTTTAGTGGTTCTGGGCTGGAACTCAGGACATACTTGCCATGATCTGATACCTTGACCATATATATATATATATATAATCTTTATTTATTTTCGTATATACATTGCTTGTTCAAATTATTATGACAACTTGATACATTTACGGAGATCAGCTATAACTTCAAGTAGTTTCCTCAGAGAGCGAAATAGGGATTAACAGGGAATGCAGGGATAGGGGAACATCTATTGCATTATGTTGCTTGTGAAAAACGGGGAACGTGATTTAGAATGCGGAATATCACGATAGATGTTCGAAAAAATCAGGAATCAGTATCAGTTAAACGGTTGCACTTGTAAGGTGTTGGAAAGCAGCAGTTATTGTTTGCAAAAAGTGGATTAGTAAGCCGAAAACCGGGTCTTTACATTCGGTTTGTGGTCGTCACAGATTGCTGAATGCTAGCTTGGAGAGGAGAATTTCGAAGATTATCCATTCCATCAGAAGAGCAACCGTACTTTAAAATGTGGGGAATTTCAATCAAGGAGGATTTGTGAACATCTCTGAATGAACTGTTCCGCGCTCATCACACCGTTTGGGCTTATGTAGCCTATTACCTGTTAAAAGCATCTACTCTTTGTTTGGAAAAAGAACAGATGTCTCTAGTTAACAAAAGGACACAAAAATTAGACTATAAATGACTTAAAATGTATCATGTGGTCCGATGAAACACGTGTTCATTTACACCATGTCGAGGACAAGGAGCAAATATAAAGAAAACAAAATGAAATTGCGAGTCCCATATGCATTGTTTCAGCTTTTCAAGCTGGTTTAGGGAATATTATGGTTTAGGGTGTATTCACTTGTTATTTGAGGGGGTTATTTGATTCGTTTGGGAGAGCCCCTGAATACTCAGGTGTGTTTAATTGTTATCGCAGGTGAAGTACGTTATTTTATATTAATAAGGAACCCTGGCAGAGATGGATACTTTCCGCAGCACTATGCTCCTTTTATACATTAAAATCATCAGATCTCAATCCAATAGAGAATATGTGGTATGTGATCAAATGAAGCAACTGGAAACTGTTTCCCGCATAATCGAATTTAAAGTCATTAAAATGTGGAATTCATTGGATATAGTCCCATATTTCTCATGCCAACTACCAACAACTCATAGAGTTCATGTTAAGAAAATACGTGATGTATTAAGATATCCGACTACACTAATATCATGTTTTTTTAAAAAAAAACTGACAACTTTTTTTATGATTTTTTTATATAGACCATTTTATCAGCTTTATAAAAATACCAAGTTTTTTGTTTTTCTCTTTCATTAGAACAAAAACTATAAGTGTTTAGTAAAGCAGATGCCATAACATTACATAAGATGTCAAACTTTCAAATGCGTTTTACACGAAATGTCTTTTTTTCAAAAACCTCAAACAGGGACAGCGATTTCTGAAAGAGTTTTTAAAATAACTTGCTGAAATTTTTTGTGTATGTTCTGTATAACAATACAAGTGCTTTAACCCTCAAATTTATCAAACACTGCTTTATTACAAAATTTACAGTTCTTTATGTGAATATTATCACTGCTTTTTTTTTAAGCAATTTAATGTAATAACTCAGATAAAGTGCTCTAATTTTTGTAAAAATTAAAATATATCTTGTATTGAAGGTCATTTCATAAAGGAATAGCAAAGTAATAGAATAAAATTGAAAAATTGAGAATTTGTTCATTTACTATTTGTACAGAGTGGGCCCCGTTTATGTAATTTTTTGTCAATTTTTACCCATTTTTTCCCATTTTAGTAGAAATAATTTATTTTTCTCTTCTTAATTTTAGCTCTTTTTTATTGAAATGTACCAAATAAATCTAACAACCACAAAAAAATCTCCATCTCACTCTTTTTTTTTTAAAAAAAAAAAGGTTGTCGCCAGTAGTCAGATACTTTAAGGGCAAAATGTGGTCTAGTATCGTGCTGAAGATGTGATCATAATAATTTAGCGACTTAATGTACGCACATATAGAAATAGCAAAAATGTGTGTGTGTTTGTGTGTTTGTGAAAACATACAAAGAAAACTCTGATTTGATTTAATAAAGTTAGCAAGATTGTATGTTTCCAATAAGGGAAACTGTAGAATAGTTCTTTGAACTTTTAATTATAGAAGCTTTTTTTTAAGTCAAATTCTGAGAATAACATTCAAAATGTTACATCACCTTCAAAAATATGTACACAGAAAACTAAAAAAAAAAATCTAAAAAAAAAACAACTAAATAAATGTATGTATTAAATTAAGCCTAAAATTGCTATTTAAAGATATTGATTTATTATTTGTTTTTTGATGTAAATAAATCTAGACATATTCCAAAAAGTTTGCTCTTTCAAGAAAATTATTTCCGTATAAATTATAGCCTGTACACAGCCACTAAAAATATTTTAGCACGTACCAGGAAATATTTGATTAAAATTGATAAATCATCAATTTCATGCACTAAAATCAATTCCAGCCGTTCTTGAGGAGTAGAACAGGAAAGAAAAAGCTACGTTTAAATAGAGACATTTTTTAGAGGCAAGGACATTTGCTCTACTTGAGTACTTCTAGTTTTTTCATAATTCTTAATTTTCAAATGGAAGAGTAGGTGTATTTTTGCGAGAGGAATATACAAAGAGAAAGAATGTATTCATTTATTAGGCGATGTTCTTTTATGCGGAATATATCTTACAACATTTTCACTCTTTTTTAAAAAACGGATTAAATTTCTATATCATGAACCAGATGCTACTGGTTATTTTCGGGAAGAAGTAAAGTATTCCTTAATTGAAAGGAACTGACTCTAACTTCGTTTATAGATAAGAAAGCTTTTAAATAAAAGTTTTTGAATGTTTTTATCCGCTAAATGTTCATTTCCGATTTCTTTTATCATTTATGTCCTTGATAGAAAATGTTCTCTTTTATAAAATGTATTATTCTCAAATAAATTCAATTTTATAAAGTACTTTTCACACATACACACACACAGTTACAAATAAACAATTTTCCTTCTAAGACAGATGTTCAATTAACTAAAAGAGTATTTTGTTACAAGTTCAGAACTAAAAACACTGTTTACAATTGTTCATAGGAACTATTTAGGTACTTATTTTAAATGTTTTGTTTTTATTCGATTCAGCTAAAAGTTAATTTTTGTAATATTAAATAAGGAAAAGGTTTACTCACTTTACAGTCAGTAACTGTATAAACTGTTTTATCTAATACGCATTTCTTTTTTTTTATTTTTCTATTTAACTGAAGTCTGGTGTATTAAAAGATTATATTTTTCTGTATTTTATCACTTATAGTTAAAATAAATAGCTTATTGTGAAAAGAATAACAAGATAACTTCACTGTATTAATAATAAACCATGTTCTGGTAATTTTAATTACACAAACAGAGAATAATTTGAAAATTTAATATAAAAAAAGATAAGTGTAATTATAGTAATTTCTGATATAACTTTGCACTTAATCAAGCTTACAAGAAGTGAAGTAGCATAACCGTAATTATAATTAGCAAAGCAAAAAGGTAGGAGCAAAAAAGGTGTTTAAAGTTCCTATATTAAAATTTGATCACTCATCACGGATTGTTCAGTTATGATCTTTCTGTCGCTACTGAAGTGTATTTCTTTTTGTAAATGCACTACCGAAATATACATTTGATGGTCTTACTGTAAATCTATCGTAGACAAAGTTTATGCTTAAGAGTGTCGTAAACACACAGTTGTACCTAAAAACCTAATAAACCCTTATTATTTTCTATTATTATTTTTTGTTTTAAAACGTGATATATATCTACTTAAATGATTAGTTTTCATATTTACATCTGATCTGTACATTTGTAGAAAAAAGCTACTTCATTATACGCATCCATTTCCTAATTTTTTTGTACTTTTAATTTGATTGATATTCTTTTATTTTTGAAAAAGCAAATATCATTTTGAAAAACCAAAAACTTGTGTTACTAACGAAAGAATTTGAAAAGTATATCAGTAAATATGAATCTGTAAAAATATATTTATTTTCATGTGTAAATTATATATTTTGTCTAAATATTCCCGATTTTTAATACTATGATATCCAAGAAAAGGTTTGTAAGAGTCCATTTTCTCTTACAGCATACAATACTTCCGAATTTGAATTCTCATGTTACCATTCATCGATAATTGCCCATTGGGAACGGGGAGGGAGAGACAACTCGTCAGAATGGTTAAGCGCTCATTAAGAAGTGTCTTCCAGGCTCCTCAAGATCCCGAAATTGCAGAACTGTCACCAACTGATGCTGCTCACGGATATGGCCTCATTATGAGAAGGTCCATTTCAGCTTCAAAGGATAACAGTTGCATTTGTGCATGTTTAAGGGAAGGTTATTTTGCGTTGTTATTTGAAATAAACAAAATATTTTATTGATTTTACAAAATGTACTTATGATGAAATTGAAATAAAATTTTAAAAATGCTAATCCTTTACCCAGCTGATGAGCAAAGTGGTATTTAGCAATAAATGAATTTGATTTTTATACAAATAATTTTACTTATTTTAGTGATAAATATTATTTTATTGCTGAAAGGTTTCCTTCCATATAGAATTTTACTTTAATGAAACAAAGCAAAAAAAAAAAAAAACATTTTAGTCCTTACACTAAAAAATGACGTACGATATCATGTTAAAATATAGAAATGAAAATAAAGTAGAAATCATTTAAGCACTTTAAAATTATTTCCTCCCTAATCAGTTAAAGCAGAGAAATATTTCCATACTGACGGTTAAACTATTTAGTGAAAAACTAATTGAAAAACTATTTTGTTTAAAATTTATTTTATATAAGTAAACGTACAATAGAAAGTAATAAATTGATTAAGAGGATTCATTATCGGAATATTTTAGTATAGGAATTAGTTGGTTTGCGTTGTTTAATCGATAAAAATTATAATTAAATCAATGTTTTTTTAAAAGATTTTATGCTTAAAACTGAAAAAAGAAAAAAAAAACATTTAAAATGGTCTAGTTACTTTTATAGAAAGGACTACTTTTTTGTGTGTGCCTTTTAATTTGAAAATTAATGCTTTATTTAGTGTATATTGGGTTGAACTTCTGATTAACTACGTATAATATATGAAAAAACAACTCCGTAAAATTTCAAACTGTTCCTTAAATAACATCAATAATTCAAGTGAATAATTTTCAATTCTTCAATGAAAATGAAATAACCTGTATGCATGAAAAAAATTTAAAAATATATTCATAATTTTAGTGGTGCAGAAAAAAAATTGAATTGGATCACACATACACACAGTTTCTGAAATAAATGTACGAATTACACATATAGCATAAAATCCTTCTTAAACTAAATAAAATGTTAAATGTATTCAAAAAATGAGTAGTTGTTTTAGAATAAGATACATTTTAGAACTACAAATAGGTACTGTTAAGTACACTCATGGACAAAAAATTCAGTGCACCAAGATGGAGTATTCAAAATGAAACGAAATTTTACATACTTAATGACAACTTCGATATGATTAGAAAATCAAAGAAAAATGAACATTTATTTCAGAGAAAAAGACAAAAGAACGGATGATTTAATACCCTGGTTTAACCCCCTTTAGTGCGAATGCACGATGCAATACGATCGGGCATTGTGAGCCATACAAGTTCTGTATGATGTCTTGAGACATTTCGTTCCATGTTTGATGTAACCTTGCCTCTAGTTCGATGAAACTCGCGGGATGTCCAACTCGCCGTCCCAAATGATTCCAGATATGCTCTATTGGAGACAAATATGGGGATCTAGCAGACCAAGGAAAGGTAGTAACAGTACAAAGACAATCTTGTGACACCTTTGCCGTGTGAGGCCGAGCATTGTCTTGTTGAAAAATGGCTCCTGCGAGCCGTTACATGAGTTCCAACGCATGTGGTTGCAGGATGTCATGGACATACCGCTGGGCTGTCATGGTATCACGGATCAATACTAGGGGTCACCGTGTATTGTAGGCAATGGCACCACATACTATCACACCAGCTGTGGGAGCGGTGTGTCGCTGTAAAGCAAAGGCAGAATTGAGGCGTTCAACACGGGGTCTCCACACACGAAACCGATTGTGATCACTGCTGAGATTGAATCTGGGTTCGTCGCTAAAGAAGACCTTGATCCATTCCGCTGCAGTACAGTTTCCTCGTGCGCAACACCACTCCAAACGGTGGCGTTGATGGGTGGGCTTCAAGGGCAGCACACGTATCGGGCGCCGTGATCCCAAATGCCCTTCAGCCAGGTACCTTCGTATGGTTCGAGAAGACACAAGAGCCCCTAGTAAAGGTGCTACCTGTGCCTGTATGGCGGCCGATGAAGCAATTGGCTGTACGCGTGCATTTCTTACGATGCGGTGGTTTTGTCGATGGCTGGTCTTTCCAGGGCGTCCTGAGCCTGGTATTCGTGTAAATGACATTTCTCGGACCCACTGGTCGCAACACCTCCTCAAAGCACAATCAGAACGGCCTGATTGACGAACTACTCTCCTAGCTGACCACACAGCTTCCATCATGTTGATGATTCTCCCCCTCTCAAACTGCAACAGCTGCTCATATTGTCTTCTAAAACAGCATAACGGCATGTCTACCGCAGCTCTTACTTTGTAAAAGATTCAGCACACTCAAAGAAGCTTTGGTTACCTGTTTTATACTCCATAGAGAACAATGTTAAACGTCCTCTACCGGCAATACGTAATGCGCAATCACCCTGCATTTCTAATCATTTGCATATCTTGCCGACATGTACCTTCATGCCAAGTTTTGTTACGATACCGGAATTATTTTTTGGTGCACTAATTTTGGTGCGCCATGATTATATTTAATCATCATCAAATCTTAAGTACATGGAGTCTTAAGCACAATGTTAGTGGCAACGAACTCTTTTGATAATGATTCGGCTGGGAGCAACATGACATTCATTTTTATTTTTCATATTACGTAATTTGTTTTTTGTAAATTGTTATTCACATATACACATTCTAATGTAATACATATACGTAATACATATATGTATATATGTATGCACATATACACATTCTAAACCTTATTTCATTCACAAACTTATATTCTTTTGAGTAAGTCGGTCTGTTTGGTTTTAAAATTATCTATTAGACTCAACAAATCCTTTGATGGGAAAAAAATTCCAACACTAAGAAAGACTTACGTTAGATAAACGAAATTTGGTAAACGTGTTTGTAAACCTGAAAGATGACATTGATTCAAATTTCGCTCCTCGTGCTTAAGTGTGCAAATCAGGTTGCATGAAGTAAAATTCGTGATCGTTTTTTGTCTGTGAAATTGGACGTATTGAGTTGATGTTAGCCAAAAGGGCCTTTAAGAAGATAAAGAAGCCATTATCAACAGCATACGGAGTTTGAATGAGGTCGTTTAATAGGGCTAGGAGAAGGTGGATTTTTTTTCCATGATATTGCAGAGACTTGGAAGGAACGTATCTACTGAGCATGATTGTTGGGAGCAGTGGTCAAGGGATGGTGCTGTATCGAGAAGATCGGTTTCTGGGAGGCCACGAGGCACTACTGAGAGGGGAGACTGCCGTATTCGACGTACGACCTTAGCGCATCATACTATGATCGTATTTCTGATGTTAGCAGTTTCTGCTTTGGTGCCAGTGACGGCAGTGTGTTGGTCAGAGGGAGGCCAGGGGAATGACAACCAAACTGTCAGCAATGTAGACACACTGGACCTACCCCTGGAGTCATGGTCAGGGAAGCAATATCTTATGACAGCAGAAGCACTTTCGTGGTTATCCCAAACACACTGACAGCAAATTTGCACGTCAGTGGGGGTAATCCAACCTATATAACTGCCATTCATGAACAGCATTCAAGGGGGAATTTTCAACAAGATAACTCTCGCCCTCACACCGCTGCTGTAACATAACGTGGTCTACAGAATTTTGGAGTATTACCTTGGCCTGTGAAATCACCAAATCTGTCTCCAATTGAGCACGTATGTGATATCGTTTGATCAAAACTCCAGCATCCTCCACTGGCCGTCCCAGTATTGACACATGTACAACAAGCATGGAACTATATACCAAAATGTGACATTCGGCACATTTTTGACACAATGCATGCACGTTTACAGGCGAGCATTCAAAATACTCACCGGCTATTAATGTAACAACATTAAATATTTCAAATGCATTTTCTTGAAGTTTAAATTAACCCGTAATCTTGAATATTTAATCAATTAAACATGCTAAATAAATAATTGCATACTCAAAACTTCATTACTCTGAAATAATTTTTTCTTAGTGTTGGTATTTTTCCCCCGTCAGTGTACAATTGACGATTATTTAAAGAAAAACTGAAATTAACAATTACCGTTTCAGGGAAAAAATGGAGTGGAAGAATTTAATAAAAACTGAATAAAATAAACATTTTAATAAAAAAATTGGGAATTTTGAAATACCAATTAGACGATGAAATATTTCTATATCTGCCTTTTTTTTCAGAAAAAGAAAAGAAACGGTTCAACGCATTTGTTTCATCGTTCTAAGAGTTAATTTTGATTAAAATGATACTAATTTTGTGCATAATAGTTACGTATGAATAAACCTATTAAAGGCTAATTCGCGGAACTTTTGAAATTGAACGTTGCTTTAATTAAACTTCAGAGAAAATGGTTAAATAAAATGTGTTTAATGAGTAATTTACTTTCCCAACCTAATCTGCTCTCTGACATTCTTAAGCCCCCAAAAGGATTCCTGTTACAGGGGAATGAAGGAATGGATGGGAGAGTCAGCCAATTTCACAAAGATATTGGTCTTCTAATTTTCTTAGAGGGTTAGAGATCAGGCGGCTGAATAAGCGTGGTATGGTAATCTAAATTACAATTTAATGGTAGTCAATATTTACCTAACTAAAGAGGCAGTCAGAGATCACCGTCATGGTAGATCCATTTCAGAAATATTACCTAACAAATTGGTCTTCTTTGGATGAGAGGTTTAATTGATTATAAAATTACATTAACTGCAATAAAAAGAAGTTGTTCATTTTTTATCTGGTTCACATAACAGGTGAAAAATTACATATTTCAAATATTGCGTTTAAATAAAAAAAATATATAGTTCTCAAGAAAGTGAAAGATTTGCTTCTTTCTAGAGATTTGTTTTCTAATATGATTTGAAAGGCCAACTAAATTGTGGTAATTTAAGAAAAATAATCTGGAAGGATTTTTATGTGTATGTGTGTGATGTGGAACAAAAACAAAAAAGATACCGATACGTAAAAAAAAGCAATGCTAAAATGAGTGATCAGAATGGCTTGTACGTGGAAAATTCTTTTTTAAAATTCACTATATTTTTTTCATTATTAAAACTGAAGTATTGTGTTCTTAAATAGAATATCACAAAAATAGGCTTATGCATTTCTTTTAAAGCATGTTTTTTTTCAAATACAGAAGAAAATAACAATCAATACATATATGACCGACTTCGTCAATATAATTTTAAGTATATTTATAGTTTTGTTCTTAGAATCTCAGTTAATATTAAAATGTGTTGGGAGTTCATATATTTTTACTTACTTGTCACATTTTCAACTTTAATATTATCTAGATGGTAATGATGTATGTAATAAATTTCTGAAAAAATATATTTTTATCCAGATGTCTCAGAAATGCATTTTTGAATGGCAGTCTGCTTAAAATTTAATGACATGCTAATGTTTAATATAATATATTCAAAATAATCATCGCAATTTTTCTAAGATCTCATCAAAATATAAAAAATTCAAATTTATATCTACAAAAGAAAAACTGATCAAAAGTTGCTTAAAAAATCCCTTTTCAGATGTTTACTGTAAATTTAATGTTAAAATATTTGTTGTGAAATGTATACTTTACTAAGATGACCTATGGACAAGATGGTTTTGCAGTATATTGATGGAAAATGATTAATCACTTGTTATCTAATTAAACTGGAAACTCCAACAACCTGTCACAAAAATTATTAATTAATTGAAATTTCCAAACAAGTTTATAGATTGAAACAATTAATTATGAATAGCGTTAGTTTCCAAAAGATATATTAAGGAATTACTAAAGGAGTTTTAAAATCGTAGAAACGCCAACTCATGGTAGCATGTTTGGTGAATAATTATAGTTGGAAGAAATCAAAATTGTTTTACAAAGTACTGACAATTTATTAAAAATAATTACGCTTAAGAGCTTACAACGCAATAAAAAGACCATGAAATGGCTGAGTAGTTAGCTGATCTTTGATATGATTTGATTTTTTTAACACTATATATTTAAGCTTTTTAGAGACATTTAGCAACCCATCTGGCAATTTCGAACATAAGTCAAGCAACGAGGATGGTATCTGAAATAGCGCCCTACTCTCCAAACTTCCACGCCATACACATGAGGACTTTTAACTTGGATAGATTTAACATGTATCAGCTTATTTGCATTTCATGTAATCGATGACAACAGGATTTTCACCCAGAATTCAGCAATTCTGAATAAAAATTCGCCACGAAGTTTATTTAAAAAAATTCTTTAGATTTAATACTTAATAAGTGAAAATAACTGTCGATAATATAAAAGTATTTAGAGATGATTTCAGTCATAGAAAGTAGAGTGTTTCATTATCTTATATAAATATTCATTTTTAAAAAAGATAGGGCAGTTCCCCTTTGTCATAACGTCTGTCTTTCGGCCGTTTGTTTATCGAGATATTTAAATAATTAATATTCTTGACGTCTTCTCCTAAAAATTATCTCATCTGAATGCAGCAATGTAGTTGTTTTGTAACATATTTGCTTACACCTTTTTTTTATTTGAAAAAATGTAACTACGGACAGTTTCTACAAAGTGTAATGTAGATCGGGGTTCGAGAATTTTATGCAATCAGTCGCATAGAGAAAGACAGTTCTTCAAAAGCGATGGAAACTTATTGTCCAAAAACAATCCTTGAAATACAGCAGCTATATTCACAGAATAAAACTTAAAAAGCCTTCACACCTCCTAGGGCGTTCAAGCACAACTATCATTGTCTAAAATAGAAGTTAAGAACAAGTTTAATAATTGACATTGACCCCATGGGCTTGTTATTTATAAAATTATATGCAAAATTAACACTTATCTTGATAATTTTTACGGTTTATAATTAATCCCTTAACTGCTGATTAAAGGATACGGGATTCTCTACCCAATGTCACAACTTTTCAAGTAGGCGTGTGCATGTGATGAATAGGGGCGGGGCAAGAAAAGAGATAAATAAGCAAATACTTGGAAATAAGTCAATCTTTCGTAAACACTGTCAAGGTCTTTTTTAATGCATCCTAAAGCCTTCGTTATAATTTTACGGAAAGCAGTGCACAGAAAAGATCGTACTTCGGAAAGACGTATATATACGTCCGGGGAAAATAACACTTTGGCTGAGCAAGAGGTTTCTATACACCAATTATACTTAAGAAATTAAAGTCGTATTGTAGCTTTGGCGTCAAAGTATAGCATTATTGAGTTTGTTACATATTTATTGTATTGAGGGGGGTGCGATGAAAAATATGGTTGAATATTGGGTCGTAAATATTGAAAATTTGAGAAACACTGTATTAGTTAGTATATGTTCTTTTAACCACTTAAACACCGCTTCTATATAATGCGGCTCTCCGACATTGAGAGCTAGAGTTAGATTAATGTCGCACTATAAAGCAATACGAGGGTAATTGGAGACGTATCTTGTAATTTTGATCCTCGTTCAAGTGACGAGGACCACAGCTGAGCTAGCACCTCTCTCTTTTGACTACCACAACGGGTGGGAATAGAGCTTCTATAGATTTAACGTTGAAATCTGGAGGTCGATACATTGCGGTCGGTGGCTTATTGCTTGATATGAACGCTCAATAAATTATACGTCTTTGACAACGCCGTAAAAGAGGAATTTTTTCTGTCAATAGAAAAGCGTAATCTGAAAATAGTAGAGATAGAAAGTTCATAATTGTCACTTGTTTAAGTTTGATTCATTGGATATGAAATTTCAAGTGTTTACACATGCAACGGCGCCTCCTTCTGCAAGTCGTAAACAACAATGGACAGGAATAAAATGCAATTAACCCTAGAACGCTACCCTTTGAAAAACTTAGGGGAATGGTAACCATTTGTCTTCCGGACGCGGCATGAGTTTTAGCAAGCTTAAAACTCATTTTAAAAGTTAATAACAAAAAGATTATACTACATGCAGATGATTTCATGGCATCCAATCTTCATATAAGAAAGAAAGTAAAACTTATTTATTTTCGAAACAATCTTTACGTATTTTAGCGTGATGCTCTGCGCACATTGCTCTAGAACAAGATAAATAAAATGTTCGTGTCATTCAACGCAAAAGGCACTGATTTTCCTGTTTTTAATTTCCAATTGTTCCGGTGGTTCAATGTACTGTTCCAATTTCAAAAATTCACAGATAATTTTCCTTGTTGATCGGGACAAAGTTGATACATTTATATGTTTCTTCAGCTACACACAGCGCAAGGAGATCTTCACTTAGTTTATCGCAAACTTTCTTCCAAATAATGCGTTTTCAGATTTGAGAGCCATATTATGTACATATATAATATATGCATTCACTAAATAGATGTTTATCATGCTACCTTTGAATTCGTGATTTTGAACTTCAATAAAATTTTCATTTTACGATTCATCCTCAGAAATAAAATTATCATCATCAATTAACTATTTTAATAATTCTCAGATAGCCTCAAGTTTACCCCCAAAGTTTTTTTTTTTTTTGTGAAAACGTTTTGAAATCATCTCGAAAACGCAGAAAAAACCCCCCCACA
This sequence comes from Trichonephila inaurata madagascariensis, assembly GCA_019973955.1. Lineage (NCBI taxonomy): Eukaryota > Metazoa > Arthropoda > Arachnida > Araneae > Nephilidae > Trichonephila > Trichonephila inaurata. Next base: position 124,669 of record BMAV01011116.1, read on the forward strand.
AATACAGATTCTCAATTTCAAACGTTGCTGCTACTCATTCGTCTATCAGACTAACATGAAGATACTGAGTTTCACGTTACATTTCCGTTTTTTTAAGGGGGGGTGGAACAAGGTTATTTGTAATAGCCGTAGTCAGCTAGACCAGTGTTCCGCAACCCCCGGTCCACGGACCGGCATCGGTCCGTGGATCAAATACTACTGGTCCGCACAAGAAATATTAAATTATTTCGCTTTTGTTTACTGTGGTATATTTTTCTTAGATTTGGGCTACTTTTTATGAAAATCACTTAATATTCCTTGTGAGAGAAATCACTTTATATTCATTTTTTTGGTGCAACTATATTTTATTCAGAAGTAAAGATTAAATACAATTAAATTAAAATTATTAAATCAAAACAGTCTAAAATATAAACAATCAACATCCTCCCCCTCAGCGGGCCGCGGTAAAATTAACAAACGTTGACCGGTCCGCGGCGATAAAAAGGTTGCGGAGCACTGAGCTAGACGAATGGGTAGCAATCTAGGGTCAACTACTGGCCTGAAAGGGATTCCTTCGTCTCAGTCGTCTAAGGCAGGAACGGCGTAGCTGCGGACCTGTTGATCAAATAAACACCACTGCCAAGCGCAAAAACTTGTCGTTAAACACATTTTGTATAAACTAAGTTGGTTGTGAAATAAATATTTTGAGATTATCTTGAATTACTTGAACATATTTTTTTAATTTAGTTTCAATTTTACTTATTAATATTAGCATAACAAAAATGCCAATATTTCTATTGATATGATTTTTTGAAGATATAAAATAGAGCCTTTTAAGATTTTTCTTAAAATTTTTATCTTTTAACGAGAGACATTCAGCTCCTTATTAAATATATTTCAAATTTCTTACATAACCCTGCATTCGGAAAAATTTTATGAGTCATTTTTTCTAGTAAAATGCATGAACGATGTTTTTTCGTAACAATGTTTTTTAAACAAAATGATTTTTCAAATAGTTTGGAATTAGGAACAAAAAAATACGTATTTCTTAAAATAAATAAACTGAAAAATTATTAAAGTGAAGTGATTATTATTAATTTCTTTTTCAATTCAATTCCTACTATTAGCTCACACTCCCTATATATTTATTTATATTCGTGGAATTTTAAATCGTTAATAAAATACATTTTTAAGCGCTCCATTAAACTGAAATTTTATATACATGATTATTTGGGAAAACAGTAATTTAATTATAATTAAAAAATAATTGATTAAAACTAATTATTCCTAGAATTATAAATACAGCCACGTTGGCATCATTTGTGGCGGCTTAGCGATCGTTTGCTGACGTGTCAAAACATGAAAGGTTTTTTTTCTCACATTTTAAAGCGCTCGTTTGAGATTCAATTTTCTATACCCTATTGTTTTGGGTAAAAATACGATAATTTAATTATAATTAATTCACTGAAACTAATTATTTTGAGAATTACGGATGCAGCCACGTTGATTTCATTTTTAGCGACTTGGGTCAATATCTTAAAGTTTTGACCCAAGTCGCTAAAAATGAAAATATCTTATTTTTTTCTCACGTTTTAAAGCATTCAGTTGAACTGAAATTTTATATACACGACTGTTTTGGATGACAATACAATACATTAAGGATAATTAATAAAAATTAATTACCATTTAATGTTGTGATTCTGTGTTATATGTATATATATTTATTTATATTAATTGTAACTATTTAATAAAAAGTAGCTAAAGTGAAATTTTTCTTTTTTTATCTAAGTAGGAATTGACTTAATTTTTTTATATTACTTGTTTATTGACTAAATAAAAACATTATTAATAAATCAGATATTAAATATATATATTTAAAAAGTAACATATTTTAACAATTTGTTTTATCACGTAGTAGAATAAAATGAACTAAAAATATACTTAGATGCTTTCATTTTCTTTTAATTCTTTTCTTTCCTATTTTTAACCTTTATTATATAATTATTAAAAATGATTTGCTGAGTGAATTATCTCGTAAATAAGTAAGTGTTGAGGAAAATTATTATTCTGGCATCTAGCTTAATTGCGAAGAATTATCTCAGTAAAATATACACAAAAAATATAAGTGCATTAGTATTCTTTGTTTCATTAAAATAATCCATGTTAGATTACTTAATTACTCACGAGTAAAAAGTATTTAATTCTACATTACTTATTCAAGTAGAAAATAATTTGTAATTTTATGCTTAAGATGTTTTATGCATCTTCTAGGAAACTCTCTTGATGCTTTTCAAAATGATAATAAAAATAGTTTTAATGAATATAAAAATTGTGTGTTATTTTTGGATAAGAACAAAATAAAGAAAGAAAAAAAAAACATCTTAATTTTTTTTCCTCAATTTTTTTTTTTTTTTAGTTACAAGTTTTATAACGTATCTTTTATAAAGATTAAAATTGGTTGAATATTAAGTATTTATTAAAATAGAGTGTACTAAGTTAATATTGATTATGAATTATACAATCCCATTCAATTTGTTATTATGTTTCATTCAGTACATAATACTGTCCATATATATCTAATGTAAGTCCTTTGACAGGCTTAAAATTTCATTGAATGGACTTTCTTTCCGTCTTCGTTGTCTTCCGCACCTGTTTCCAGTCTTTGTATTTAGCCTGTTTGTCCACTCTTCGAAAGACCGGTAAATGTTCCAAATACTGAATGTGTTGTCAAAGTCAGCAAAGAATCTCCCATCAGATTCTGACACACATTTCCACAACTAAATGCGAAACTTCTGTTGCGACGAGTATCGTCCATTCTATGTATTTTTTCTGCCTTTTAACTATTATTTTTGGAATTTATTTTACCTGTGAAACAGTAAAATGTGAATTATTTTGAGTGTGGGATAGTTTATCTCATTTTGGAATAGCATGTGGGATGGTATTTTGTAGACTTTCTTGAATATTTGTAAATGATCATTTATTACTTTAAAAAATATTTTGGAAAAATTCTTACACATTAAACAAGTATGACCTAAAAATATACTTCGAAAAAAAGATTAAATACGTATGTTTGGCTTTGAATTAAAAAAACAAACAACACAAACTATCTTCCTTGATGAAAAGGAATATCATTTGCAAATAAAATCAAAAATGAATTTGTGACATTGGTTTAGTGCTTCTCAAAGTTTCAATATTCGTAACCCAATATTGAATCATTATTTTCATCCCACCTTCTCCTCATCGCTACTTTACTTTGACGTTAAAACCACGATAAGACGTTAATCTCTTAAGTGCCACTGGCGTATAGAAAATTTTCACTCAGCCAAAGCGTTAATTTCCCTGGAACTATAGATGCGTCTTTCCGAAGTAAGATCTTTTCTTTCTACTGCTATCCATGAAAATGTTCTGAAGGCTTTGGAATGCAATAAAAGAACCTAGACAATGTTTGCGAAGGATTTACTAATTTCAGATTATTTGCTTCTTTATTCCTGCCCCCCCCCCACCCAATATATCACATACGCGAGCCTAAGTGGAAAACGGTTGGCATTGGGAATCAAATCGCGTAACTTTTAATAGGAAGTTATGGGATTAATTTTAAACCATACAAATGATCAAGATAAGTGCTAATTTGTATTTATCTAGATATATATTATAAATGCGAAAGTTTGTTTGGATGTTGGGTCGTCTTTCACGCAAAAACAACCGAATGGATTGTAATAAAACTTTACAGTAATAAAGATCAGTGGTTTTCTACACGCGGCCTGCCAGTACGTAAGTTGTGGCCCGTCGACTGTTTTAAAATTTTTTTTAAATAGCAGGTTTTTTTAAACTTTTGCATTATGATATTTATTTAAGGGGAAATTTATATATATACGAATCTACAATGTATTTGCCTGTAAACTGTTATTGTTTTAAAATAAATCCTTTTTGATAATAGAAACGTCTTTTAGATTAAAATAGATTTATATTTTATGAAACAGTTACGTTTGATTTGACTATAATAAATTACTTCTCTAATAAATTCCGAATTGCATTATGCATAACCTTTACCGTGGATGGTACATGATTCTTTGTGTTTGCGACTTTCATTTCTCCTCCTCCTTTTCTGTTTGGAGTGCCCTAAAAGCAAGAGAGGCTGTTAGAGATGTTTTTAAAGTTTGAAAAAATTATTCAGGACAGTTATGATAAAAGGCAATGTATACTTAATCGTTTGAGAATGACAGCACAATCAAATTTCAACAATGAGTAACGACAGATCAATTCAAAAGGAACTCCGTAATTTTCAAGAAAATGGCAACTGTAATATTTTAAACATTATTTGATCATTTTATTATTATATTATATAAACATTATTATATTATATATCTATGTCTTTATACTCAAAAAATAATCAAAACAATAATAATAATTCCTTTTGCTTTAAATTTTCACTCTAATAAATGTTTTTTTGTTTCCAAATCTGTTATAAATGTACAAATTTTTATGTGCGGTCCGCGATTATAATGTTTTTCCGAAGGTTTTTTGGGTTGGACACCCCTGATATAGCTTATACATCAGAATAACACATAGGCTATAATTTATAGCATTGGCTATAATTTATAAAGATATTGTGTGAACTGTCCAAAATATAACGATATTTGTCAAGTAAGTAGGAAAAAATTCTGCCATCTGAAAGAAATTCTTGCGTGCGCTGCAAAAAAGCCCACGACAGCATATATCTATCTTTTATTTGTGAAGAAACCCTTTTTGTTTTGGCTACGCAAGGCACTTGCTTCTAATTTATTTCTGTAATCAGCGTAATCCCCAATTTATTTATTTATTTATTTATTTCAAAATAAATTTAAGTTTTGAAGGGAGATTGTGATTGTTCGTATGACCGAAAACCGAATGTGATCCATGCAGTAATTGAAGCCGGACACTATACGAATATTGAAAATCATCACATGCGAAAAACGTACTTGAAGAAAAAGCAAAATTGGTGCAAAATGTCGCAATTTTACCTTTATTGTGGAAAATAATTACTTATTTTCTGCTGTACCATTGTACACCTTCGTTTTTTCCCTGCATGATCTCTGATTTTCTTGAGCTGCAGTAGTTCAGTAGGACAACATTCTGATTGTTGTTCGTACCACTCCATAGCTATCTCTAACGCAGAAAACGAGTCAGCATTTGATGGACCCTTGAAACATTCGTTGTTGTACTCGTCCTCATCCGTTTCATCGTCGATAGGGTCGGATTCTGCTTGCTCGGAAATCACAATCTCGTCATCATTTCGTTTTGAATTCAAATACATAGCAGTTCACAACTCAACAAAAGAGCACCTATACACCTCCTCACTTGGAAAAAAAACTACCAAATATTCAGCGCAGATATTTACCAAATCACACAAATGAAATTCCCCAAATATCCCTGACCTTGGGTTCCTTTGGGTATTGGCCTCACGCTAAACAACCGTTAAGCATTGCACTGTTCAAAAACATATTCATATACAGTACATGTAATTGACAAAAAAAATCTGGTCCGGATATTTGAAGCTCCGGATAATAAACATTCGGATAAACGACGTTCTACTGTATCTTCGAACGAGCGAGTACAATAGAACTGAATAATATACTTTTACAAGTAATGAATGCTCTGTTTTGTTTTTTTTTACACTAATTGATTAGAGTGAAAGGAGCACAAGGCACAGTAAAGACTATTCCACTATTTTGAAACCAATAAATGTACTATTAATAATTATTTTTATTATTGTTATTTTTATTTTATAAATTACTCTATCTTATAAAACTCAGAAGACTTTTGAAATCAAATTTATTTGTAATATATTCTATTTAAAATTATATTTAATTGATAACAGTGACTACTTGAATATAAGTAGATAATGACAAAAGTAAATGTATCTCTGAGTAAAAGGGGAAATGTCAGTTGTACTTTCTACACCTTATATCTTGGATTTTTAAATCAAGGATAAGTAATGAATCTACCACTACTATATACAGATTCACAGAAAAATATTTAAACATTCTTCTGAAACTTTCGACAAACGGTTTCTCTTTTGTTATGAATGAATTGGTTTCAAATAGCCTTAGTATCTAGGTATAGTGCATATGTCATCACACCAATACATAAATATGAAGTGGAAATTTCGCATTAGTGAAAAACCGATTTTCCAGTCTAGCTGGATTCGTTTTTCACTAAATATGTTTTTTTATTATGCACGTTGTAAGTCTTAGTAAAAGCGGTCACCCCAAAATGTCTTGGCTGAACACCGGTCGTTCACGATCGACAATGCTTACATCCCTGGTCTAAAACTTTTAAAATCTTTCTATATTGCTGGCCACATAAAATGCACCACCAAGGAAGAGCAGAGATATCACAGTGAAATTTATTTGGCAGGAAACATATTGTACAAAGATCAAAATATTTAAATTACATCTTCTTGTGATGATGGTTTAAGATAAAATCAGTAGGTAGAGTAGCCACCATTGTTGGCTTTAACCACTGCCGCACACATCAATATATAATCAAAGAGGCTTTGAATGTGCCTTTGGGGTACAGCAGTCCATACGGCTTCCTCATATTTCCAAAGTTGACCTTGTGTAGCAGTGGGTGGTCGTTGTGCAAGTATTGACTACACGTTTTCGATTGGTGATAGATCGGGAGAACAAGCAGGCCAAATAAACACTTCTATCTGATGAGTGAAGAAAAACACTTGGACACTGTGTGACATGTGTGGTCACGCATTATCCTGTTGAAATATGGCTGATGGCAAGCGCTGAATGTGTAGGAGGACCACGGGCTCCAACATCAGAGATATAACGCTGAATGTTTATTTTACCGGCAATGTGTCCTAGAGGGGTGCGGCAGTGAAATCCAACACCATTCCAAACCATAAAACTGGGCGCAGGAACAGTTTGGCAATGAATAACACTACAGTTCATCAGGCTCTCATCACGTTGTCTCTAAATTTGAATCCGACCATAGTGATGTTGCAGGCAGAAGCGGGATTGATTCGTCAGTAAAAACTATCGTTCCACTCCATTGTCCATGTTCGCCATTCATCGCACCTTTGGCAGCAAAAGCGCTTGTGGTTTCCAGTTTAGGGTAAACGAAGCAATGGTCGTCTTGCGGACATTCCACTCTTTTGCAAACGGTGTCGAATGGTACGAGTGGACACCGAATGATGCGCGAGAGACAATCTGTTGTGCTATGGCTCGAGCTGCGCAGCGTGATGCCTCATAATTCGCCTGTCATCATGGGCAGTCGTGCAACGGGGTGGGTGTGATCGGCACCGTCAGTCCATCGTTTCCTCCTCTTCCAACAATGACAGATCCGCATTACAGTTGCTTAGTTTCATCCAACACGTTGACCGATTTATCTGCAGGATAAATCACTATAGGCTACTATTCTTCCTCGGCCGAATTCAGTAACTTGGTCAAAAGACGTTCAATGTCTTCCACGAGGTATGGGTAAACAGCGTACACAAAAAAGTGCACGAAAAAAACAACTACCATACTTCAAATAGCCAGTCTGTTCTCCTCTTAGATAGCACTGGTGGGTGGTGCTACCGTCGCTCTTGATGTTCATCTGCGTCGCAATGATAATTATTTGCATATTTCATCACTACCAAGGCATGATGTAAATTTCACATGGGTTGCTTGCTTCCTTCAGGGTGTTTCATTTTGTGTGGCCAGCACAGTGTAAACTAAACTAAACAATAAAATCAATATAGTTTAAGAGAGAACTAATAATTTCTAGGGAACTTCGGCCGCCGCCCCAATAGCATATCTGGAAAATACGGAAATGAATGCGAATTACTTAATTACAGAAAGCTAAATGAGTTAACATTATTCTTTTTAAACTTATAGCATTGACATGGACTAAATTAAAAATAATTAAGTTATTTTTTTTATTAGTAGGAGTGAGCTGAAATAATTGGTTTAAGCTAAATGTACACGACAAATTTAAAAAAGAAATTCACTACAACAATGATCTAAATTGCATAATTTAAAGACAATATAACATAACAAAACTGTTTGCACAAATNTTTATTTTACAGAATTCATTCCATTAAATCTTCTCTAGAGCATGGAGATTTTTCTTCTCGGTGCTTTTCTGTCTCATCAATGTATGATTTGTGACCTTAATATTCAAAGTATATTTCCATCGGCAAAAGAAGAGTTTAGTTTGCATTGTTTTTAATAGATGTTCACCTTCGCTCCTCAACGACATTTCGAAACCAAAATAATGAATGAAGCTTTATAACCAAAATAATAAATTACACATTCATTTATTCAATTTAGTTTGCTTT